>CM069163.1:2184873-2220953 GCA_035221665.1 Okamejei kenojei | reverse complement strand
CAAGCATTTTGGAGCTACTCAGGTCCATTAATCACAAGTTTCCCCTGCCAGATACAGCCCCGTCATATCCATTTTATCACCTCTCCCACGGCTGAAGAAACCAAAGCATGAAACACATATACACAAAAATTCTGGGAATAATCCTGAATTGAGCGGGACACACATAATGAGCAGCCACAGAACCCACAGATCTGCGGGGCCGTGGGCGCATCTTGGAGGCCTCAAGAGAGACTCCGTAACTGTGGAAGTGTCGGCGCGCGAATGAAACAGACATGTGAATAAAATGTATCGACTCCGAAGGAAGGAGGACCCGTACAAGGGGGACCGTCGTGAAGGGGGGGGGGGAAGGAAAAACATAGTGAAACTGCGGCGTGGTGTTGGGGGAACAAGGGGGGGGGGGGGGGGGGGGGGGGGGTCGGGGGGTGGGGGGGGTGGGGGGGGGGGGGGGCGGGGGGGGGGGGGGGGGGGGGGGGTGGGGGGGGGGGGGGGGGTGGGTGGGGGGTGGGGGGGGGGGGGGGGGGAGGGGGGGGGGGGGGGGGGGGGGGGGGGTGGGGGTGTGGTGTGGGGTGTGGGGGCGGGGGGGGTGGGGGGGGTGTGTGTGTGACGATCTGGGGGTTTATTGTGACGTACATAAAAAGTTTCCATCATGTTCATTGGCTTGATTCTGCCCTTTACATATTCTAGCCTCCATTTGTTTACTTTGACAGCCAGCAGATTATACTTTATTTGGATATACAGCCTTAGAAAACAGCCCTTTGCCCACCAAGTCCGCACCGACCAGCATCTCCCATACATTAACGACAACTTAAACACACTAGGTACAATTTACAAATATACCAAGCCTATTAACCACAAACCTGTACATCAATGGAGTGTGGGAGGAAACCATCGATTTTTGTTTTGCGAAAACCCACACTGGGAGCTGTCTGTCTCCATACAGACGCACTCCAGACAGATCAAACCCGGGACTCTGAGAGCTGCAAGCAGCAACTATATCGCTTCGCCCAACCGTGCCACCCTTTCTTTCACTGTATCCGATGATTAGTTTGTATATAAGTCTAAGTGTATAAGTTATACTCTAAAATGTAGTAATATAGGGCGGGGCAACATTCACAATGCCCGGTTTTTGCAAGACCACAACCGACGCAAGGTGTAGGGTGAAATTCATGATTGTTTTACAGTGGTAAGGAATGTCCATAACCATAGCGACACTGTCCCTCGCTGTCAATGTGAGAGCGTGGCCACTTGGGGTTGTCCCAGCAGCTCACACAACCTGGTCTTCAAACGAGATGCAATGGTGATCTCATCTTCTCCCCATGAAATCACACTTTCCATGAGAGAAGATCCTGTGCGGTTCTTCAGGCTTATGCCTGGCAGCTAAGGTTTGGTGCTTGAAAACAGCGCGGCCGGTCTCTGGTTTAACACATGGCGCTCAGGCTTTGCCTTAGTGCTGTCACTTGTTGTCTCTGTGGCAGGAGGAGGCTCTGCGTCTCACTCCAAGGGGCATACGTTTTTTGTAAGTTTTAATGGCTTGGTATAATAAAATTATCCCTTAGAGATTGTGTTACATGCGTGGGGATCGCTGGTTGGTGGGATATCGTTGTGCCGACGGCCAGCTTCCGCGCTGTACTCTAAACTAAAAAAGAGGTACTGGCTGTCGAGACTCTCTTCCTAGAATCTCAGTCTTGATCACACAGTGATCTTCATGTTTTTTCCCAATGCTCCAGTCTTTTCCTCAAAAACTGCAACACTGAACCTGCAAAGGGTGGAACACCGTCACTTTCTACTTATTCTTCTCTCATCCTCTCCCATCCCCTCTGGCCTAAAAAGCCCAGGTTTATAGGAGTAGTCTGACAAGGTTCATATAATTGCCGAATTAGCTTATTGGATCCACTATGTTCAGTTTTAGTTTTGTTTATTGTCACGTGTTATACACCACCGACTGTGAAAAGCGTGTTGTTTGCAGATGCTTACCATTCAGAATTCAGCAGATGAGATTAGATCTTTTGAGTTACAATCATAACATTTACAGCTCTATAGTATTTGTTGGATTTTTCATGTTGCGATGCCGCGAGTTCTACCTGGGTTGGAATCTAGGTAGTGCACATGGTATGATACTATAGGGAAACCTATGATTTTTTTTGGTGGTATGGGGATATAGGGCATGTCGGTGGGGTGGGTAGTAGGTTGGATGGTAAGTTGGTGAAAAAGTTGAAGGTGGAAGAGTGGAGGTCAAGTTTAATTGGTGTGTGATTTTATATATGGGATTATGTTGGGTAGTATGACTTATGAATTATTTAAATTTGTTGGACGGGGTTGGATAGTTTTTGATTTAGTGTGGGAGTTGGGTGGGATGGGTGGTGTTTAGGTGGGGTTGGTGGTGGTTGGTGTATGGGTTGTGGTGGTGTGTTTTTTTGTTGTGGTGTGTGGGAGTGTTTAATGATGTTTGGGTATTTTTGTTGTGTTGGATCTTTTGATATTTGATTTCAGTTGTATAGGGGGTTTGAGAAGGGAAATATTGTAATTAGGGAGTATTTGATAAATATTGGTTTATTGTTTTTGTATAGGATTTATAGTTATTATTATAAAGAATTATTACAAAGGGACAATTAAGAAAAGGGCGAATAAATTGAACTAAAATATAGTGAATAAAAAAGGAAAATTTAAATAGTTTTAAGAGAGTGGTATATTTATTTGTGGGTGTTATTATTAGACTAATAATAGTAATACTATTATGAATGTGAAACCAACATATTTGATTAAGTATAGACTATTGGGAATTATATTGAAAATATCAATTTATGGTATTAGTTCTTAAATTTTGTAACTTTTATTGAAGAATATCTCATTATCAATTTAGATACAAATGAATTTATGTTCTAAATATGCAGGTGTTGTGGGTTTATACAGTCCACTATACGTTCAATCCTTTAGTTTGGTGCTGGCTGTGTGTTTGCATTGCTCCTTTTAAATGCCGGCATTCTGACTTCCTTTCATATTCCAAAGATGCTAGGCTTTAGAATCAGGGCACTGATGGCTTGGTGAAGAGAACAAGTTAATTAAAATAAATGCTAATTGAATGGTCAACATGATGAATGGTCTAACTCTGTCCCCTATATTCCCCGCTGTTACATCTTTATAAATCTCTTCCACGATCAATGCACAAGATATCTTAATCAATTCTGTTAGAACGCCAAACTTCTTTAAGTTTTTCTACTTATTATATAAATTATCATGGCCTGTGGGTATTCTATTTTATATCTCATAAAACCAGAATCAAATTAGCTCCATTATTACATCCTTACAACAGGTTTCGCCTCTCTTTTTGTCACAAAAAAAATGAGAAAATGAAGAGTATGAGGGTATAGGGGGGGGGGGGGGGGTATAAGACATTGGGGGGTGGGGACTTTTAAACTTGTATTCTCATCGCACTCGCCTCCAGCACAGCACCAAGCTATTCCTATTAATGAATATCAATTTCATAAAAATAGGTACAGGAGGAAGCATTGGCCCTTTGAGCCACACCCAGCCATCCACACCGCCATTCAATATGATCATGCTTCGAGTTCCCTATCATAACCCGTGCCTTTCTTTCTCCCCATATCCCTGACTCCACTACACCCTAGAGCTCTATATCTAAACTCTCTCCTTAAATCCATCCAGTGACTTGGCCACCACAGCTCTCTGTGAGGCCAGGGAATTCATAAATTCACAACTCTCTGGGTGAAAAAAGTATTTTTCTCACCCAGTCTTATAAATGACCTCCCTTTATTCTACGACTGTGGCCCTCCTAGTTCGGGAAGACCGCCCCTTCATTGCGAAACATTATTCCTGCATCTAGCTTTCCAGCCTCCGTTTATAATTTATATGTTTCTTATATAGATCCCCCTCAACCTTCTAAACTCCATGAATCCGTCTAATCTCCAGGTGAATCCTTCTAAACTCCGTGTGAATCCTTCTAAACTCAGTTGAATGGATGTTTCCTAATTTAAATATTCATCCACTTAACAATATTAGGTTTCCTACTGCTGATTTTCATTTTCTCTCATCTTATATCATGGTAAGCCCCGTTGTTTTTTCTAAACTCACAGTATAAACTCGTACTTTTGGTATAATTTGCAGATATTGACACCAACTCTATCTACATCTGAGATGGGTACAGAATATGCACCATTCTAAAAGGTAATAGAACAACACCTGGAAAATAAGAAAAATAATTTTATAAAAGCATCACCGTTTAACAGAAATGCTGGACAAGAGTATCCTATGGTAGATGTCCTATAATGTTGACCGAATCCCATTAAAGAGCCTGCCATCTTCGGAGGCGTTACATGTGAATTTGCAGCTAAGGGACGGTATGAATCAGTGAATTGACACGTTATAAAAAGTGAAAAACTATCTAATTTATATTTTAGAAAATACCGAAAAATATATTTTGGAACTCTGGTGACAATGGTCTCCTGTTAATAATTGGCAGTCGGTTCTTGGGGTCAATATCAAGTCCCATGGAATATTTTACCACAGACATTGCAATACTCTTAAATGTTTCTAACCATTTTCCATTTCAACAGGAGTTTCGATTTTCAGCGCGACGAGTAGATCCTTGCAGCCAAGCTTGCCGTTCAATGGTCGGACAAAGAATGTCAATTGGAATGGAAATTTGCTGTTCGATGTTAGCTACAGACGCAAACAGGAGCAGAAAATGGTTGAACATTTAACTGAAACACCATCGTGCCCACCTATCCAGTTCTCCAGAGAATCTGCCTAATTCGTTGATTACTCCAGCCATCTTCCATCTAACCTCTGAAGCATGTTACATTTGTTCATGAAAAGCACTGCTCTTCCTTCACCTTTACATGACAATTATGGATGCGTTAATAATTAATGCACTTACCAGTTTACACCGTAGAACATTTAGACTTTAGATATACAGTGCGGAAACAGGCCCTACGGCCCACCGAGTTCACGCCAACCAGCGATCACCCCATACACAGGCACTATCCTACACACTAGGGACAATTTACAATTTACAGAAGCAAATCAACCTACAAACCTGTATGTTTTTAGAGTGTGGGAGGAAGACGGAACACCAGGGGAAAACCCACAATGTCACAGGGAGAAGATACAAACTACGTGCAAACACACCCGTAGTCAGGATCAAACCCGTGTGTGCGGCGCTCTAAGGCAGCAACTCTACCACTGCACTGCTGCGCTGCCCCTATACAAACATGCCATGAATAAACAAAAATGAGATCTGGCGTATGGCTGAGAGGAATACTTACTACAGGCCATTGTGGATTGTGGAACGTACTAAAGCATCCATGGATTTAAGATCAAATTACTTGTCCTTTCCAGAATAAATTTTCTTTAGCAGTTATATTATGATTCCCATATCAATAATACTCTTGTTTATGACCTGAATATTAGTGTGAATTCCATGTAAGTATTCCAGTATTCCAGTCCAATCACGTTAATTTGTTAGATATGAGCCGCTTAATATCAGTGCGCACGGTTAATGTTGGAGGGTGCAGCATAGAGTTGATGCCTTACAGACACCGAGAGACCTGGGTTCGATCCTGGCGGATAGCCCCAAACGTGCTGAAAACTGCAGCGGTGCAGCAGCATCTAAGGAGCGAAGGTAAATATGCCAACGTTTCAGGCCCCGAAACCCTTCCCTTCAGACCTAAATTGAGGGTGAGCAGTCTTATGGTGAGTTTGTTGTATCTTCTCCCCCCCGTTATCTCTGGTCCTCTAGTTTCCTCCCACACTCTAAAGAAGTACAGGTCTGTAGGCTAATTGGCTTTGGTAAAATTGTAAATTGTCCCTAGGTTGTGTTGGATAGCGTTAATGTGCAAGGATTGCTGGTCGGTGCGGGCTCGGTGGGCCAAAGGGCCTGTTTACATGCTGCATCTCTAAACTAAACTTTATATGCCAGGTTACTAATATTTTTGTTGCTGTATTCAGTAATGAGAATACTGAGTGTGTACTAAGAAAGGGAAAGTAATTAAGTGTAAAAATGTTGTGGTACTTCCTCACATGAAAGTTCATTAGAGCAGGGAATCTTAACTGTTGAGTATCTTTCTCTCAATGTATTAATCTTCCACTCACTCAACTATTTCATGGTGTCAGGAATTGCAATGGGGTCTCTGGTGGACCTTCATAATAGAAAATACAGAAGCAGCATGTGTTTCAACAACATAAAATCACTCAGAAATGTACCCATATTGGACAGGAAGGGTTTAGGGAGATATGGTGCAATGTAGGTTAATTGGAGAAGCCCAATGTGCCAAGTACCCCTTTGTGCCAAGTAATCCTTGCATTCATCCCCCTCTCTCTGTGTCCATCCCTAGCACCGACCGTCCTCAATTCTAACTGTTAATTCCCCTCGTTATCAATTCCTCCAAAGTCAACAAATGGACTAATGGGGCTCTTTGCTGTCAGTTGCTGGCTCTGATTTTGTTCTGTACATTTTCCATACCTCTAATTTCCCTCTCAACCGATTCTTAGTCTGAAAAAGGGCCTCGACCCAAAACCTCACCCATTCCTTTTCTCCAGAGATGCTGCTTCACCCGCTGACCTACTCCAGCATTTTTATGTCTATCTTAGGTGGGCCGAACGGCACATTTCTGTGCTGTACAGCTCTATGAAACTAATTGATGCCCAGTATCAGTGGAAAGAGTTAAGCAATGGAAGTATGATGGAAATATTATGACAGGTTCTGCAAGATTCAACCACTTAAAAGGAAGCAGTATGTTTCTCTGGCCACTTCCCTCTCCTGATGACCTTTAATGGGAAGTTCCATTCCATTATAACAGCAGCACTTTATTCTCCATGAACTTCTCTCCATGCTGCATCTTTCACAACCTCAGGGTATTCAACGACTTTACAGCTATAGGGTACTTTGAAGTACAGTCACTGCAGTAATATAGGCAACATGACAGAGCAGAATAACTCCCAGGGACTACAAATTAATAATGCTAACATAATGGAAATATATTGGCTCGAACACCAGGTCACAATCCCCTTCATCAAGAGAGCAATATGGCTCTCACCCATATATGCGGTCTCAACAGAATGTAATACAGGACAGAAACAAACCCTTCAGCCCACAAAGTCCATGTCGAACATGATACCATGTTAAACTAATCTCCTCTGCCTGCATGTGATGTACATCCCCCCCATATCCACGTGTGCCCACCACTTTGTGTTAAATGAAACTTGTCCTGCACATATTCTTTAAACCCTCACCAAACACTCTGTCCATTTCCATCCTGGAAAAAAGATTTTATCTATCTTATCGATGCCTCACATGATTATATTGTTCTAATAGATCTCCTCTCAACCTCTGAAGTTCTAGAGAAAACAATCCAGTTTGTCCAATGTCTCCTTACAACTAACACCTTTTAATCCTGGCGGCATTCTGTTAAAGCTCTGCTGCACTCTCACCAAAGCCTCCACATCCTTCCTGTAATGGGGCGACGAGAACTGCACACAACACTCCAAATGCAGCTAACCAAAGTCCTATAGAGCTGCATCATGACTTCCTGACTCTTGTACTCAATGTCCGACAGATGAGGCAAGAATAATATGGTTGAGGAAGTCATGGTGTAACCGGGAAGGTCAGTGTTTTTTTTTAAATTATTATTTTTATTAAGAATGTTAGACAGGCACATGGATATGCAGGGAATGGAGCAATATGGAAAATGATTGGTTTAAGTTGTCATCATGTTCAGCAAGGACATTGTGGTACACAGGGGTGTTCCTGTGCTGTCCTACACCACGTTCTATCTATTCTTTCAGTTTGTCCACAATACAATATGAACTTTGATGAATTTACCCGTTGACATTAAAACAAATCTAAGGAACACAAGCCAGGGTTGTCTAATTTTTCATAATTAGTGTGTAGCTAATAGTTGTGCTTTTGAGTAAATCTATGCTACACTCTCTCTTTAAAGATACAATATTGAAAGACAGGGCGGATCCACAAGGTACATTTCTGAATTGAAGCAAGGCCAACTTTAATGGTATTAGACAGGAAATTGCTCAAGTTGATTGGAGTAGGTTGTTTGCAGGCAAACAAACGTCTGGAAAGTGGTAATAATAATGGACTGCAGATGCCAGCTTATACCAAAGATCGACACAAAGTGCGGGAGTAACTCAGAAAAAATGGATTGCTGACATCTTGGGTCGGGACCTGAAACATCTGAAGTAGTAACGTGGGAAGAAGGCTCTAGACCCAAAATGTCACATCCATGTTCTCCAGAGATGCTGCCCGACCCCCTGAATTACTCCAGAACTTCGTGTCAATGTCTGGAAAGTGGGATGTTTTTAAAAGTGTGATGATAAGAGTTCAGGGCTTGTGTGTTCATGTTAGAGTGAAGGGCAAGGCAGGTGGCAGTAACGAAGCCTGGATGATGGTAGAAATTGAGGATCTGGTCAGGAAAAGGAGGCGGCATGGGACAGGTACAGGCAGCTGGGATCAATTGTATCCCTGGAGGAGTTTTGGGAACTGGGTAGATTCTTAAGGACTCATTAAAAATCAGGAGAGCAATGAGGGGCCAGGGGTTATTAGCTCTGGCAGATAATATTGAGGAAAATCCAGAGATTTTATGTACATTAGGGAAAGGAAGGTAAATAGAGAAAAAATAGGGCCCCTCATGAATCTCAGTGTGCAACCATAGGAGATGGGCAAGGTGCACAAAGTGATTTAACATAAATTTTACTATACCCGGAGAAGAAAAGACGTGAAGACTAGGGAACATGGACAGTTAATTGGATTGTTTAAAGAAGGAACTGCAGATGCTGGAGAATCGAGGGGATAACAACAAAGGCTGGAGAAATCTCAGCGGGTGCAGCGCATCTAAGGAGGCAAGAGATGGGCGACGTTTCGGGTCGAGAACCCTTCTTCACCCCCCCCCCCCCCCCCCCCTCACACAAAATCACTGGTCAGGGAATCAAGGGAGGAAACGAGAGATATAGATGGTGATGGAGAGATAAAGAACAAATGAATGAAAGATTATGCAAAAAAGTAACAATGATAAAGGGAAACAAGCCATTGTAAGCTGTTGTGGTGTGAAATGAGAAGCTAGTGTCCGACTAGGGTGGCGGAGAAATAGAGAGAGAGACGAAGGACTTGCCAGGGCCTGAGGGAGAGGTAGGGAAGGGGAGGAGACAGCAATGGTTAACAGAATTGAGAGAAAAACCTCAATGTTCCAAGCCCAGAGATAGCAGACTCCCCAAGCGGAATATGAGGAGCTGTTTCCTCCAACTTGCGGTGTTGCTCACTCTGGCCGGGAGGAGGCCCAGGATACGAGAGGTCGATAAGGAATGGGAGAGGGAGTTTGAAGTGCTGAGCCACCGGGAGTCAGGTTGGTTAATGCGGACCGAGTGGAGGTGTTTGGCGAACATCGCCAAGCCCTCCGCTTGGGTCTCACCGATATAGATCATCTGGCATTGGAACAGCGGATGCAGTAGATGAGGTTGGAGGAGGTGCAGTGAACCTCTGATTGGATCTGGAAGGACTGCTTGGGTCCCTGAAAGGAGTGGAGGGGGGGAGTGAAGGGACAAGTGTAGCATTTCTTGTGGTTTGCAAGGGAAAGTGCCCGGGGAAGGGGTAAGAGCGGGAGGAAAGGGAACAATTGACAAGGGAGTTGCGGAGGGAGCGGTCTTTGCGGAAGGCAGACGGGGGGGGAGATGGGAAGATCATATTGCGAGTGGAGGGATCACGTTGGAGGTGGCGAAACTGGCAGAGGACTATGTTGTTTTTGATTTGCCTGCTGGTGGGGTGAAAGGTGAGGACCAGGGGGACTCTGCCCTTGTTGCGAGTGGGGGAATGGGGAGAGAGGGCAGTGTTGCGGGGTATGGAGGAGACCCTGGTGCGAGCCTCATCTATAGTGGGGGAGGGGAATCCCCGTTCTCTGAAGAATGAGGACATTTGTGATGACCTGGTGTGGAACACCTCATCCTGGGAGCAGATGCGGTGTATAGTTAATGGAGATGTCTTGGTTCAGGAAGTCATGTAGCAGCAAGGCAAGTCTTTTGTGGCACAGAGGGTGTTGGGTGCCTGGAACGCAATGTCAAGAGTTAGTGGTAGAGACAGATACAATAGTGGCATTAAGATCCCATCCACCTCAATGTTTTTCAAGTGCCCCATGACCATCTCCTTATTAATTTCATTGTTGGTGAAGCTACATTTGGAGTATTGTGTTTAGTTTTGGTCACCTTAGTATAGGATGATGGTTGACACAAAGTGTTGGAGTAACTCAGTGGGTCAGGGAGCATGTCTGGAGAAAAAGGATGGGTCATGTTTCGAGTCAATACCCTTCGTCAGATTCTTCCCCTCAGTTAGGTTAAATGTACAATTTTTTCCCCCCCAGTGTAGGGAAATCAAGAACTAGGAGACAGGTTTAAGGCAAGAGGGGAAAGATTCAATAGGAATCTGAGAGGCATCATTTTCACATAGAGGGTTGTAAGTATATGTAACAAGCTGCCAGAGGAGATAGTTGAGGCAAGTACTATAACATAATTTAAAATACGTTCAAGTTCAAGTGAATTTATTGTCATGTGTCCCTGACAGGACAATTAAATTCTTGCTTTGATTCAGCACACAAAACATAGAAGGCATTTACTACAAAACCGATCAGTGTGTCCATATACTAGCAATGTTACAAAATTTTGAGATCTAAAAAATCAAGCCTGCAATTTATCCCATCAGATAAAGCATAAAAAAGTTTAATTTGACACCTAATTCACTTTCATATCTTCAGTATTAAAAAAGTTATGGCCATTTTCATACTCAGAAATTAGCATCTTGTTCCCTATTGCTTTTCCAAAAGAGTCAAAAGCCCATAACTTTCTTAAAAATTAAGAGAACTGAATGAAATGTTCAGTTATTATAGATTGAAGCATTCTGAAACATATGAAACAATCTGACTTGGATGACCTGAAATTAAAGTATATTAATTAGTTATATACCTAATTGTAGCTAATTACAACGTTCAATTACTAGATCTAAACATCTATCCATTTCTTAAGTAAAGGTTAACATTTTTTTTAAAAACCTAAGTGTCCAAATAACATTCACACAATAATTTACAATATAACACGATTTTTAAATCTCATTGTCATGAATTTATAGGCCAAATTGAAGGAATTTAGTGTTTAATTCCCGTAAATTAATGGCCATTTAAATCAACTTGCGAGTGGGTTTTTGTGGAACGGGATGGATTGGAACGTTGTGGTTTGCGGTGAATTTAACTCCCAGTCGGCAGGAAAAATACTGCCGGTTCGTATTTTTTTAGTCACCTTTTCGCAACATGAAAGTTTGATTAAAGGCTTCCTAAGAAGCATGTTTTTAAAAGAAAAAAAACTGTGTACCTTCTTTTGTCCCCTACGTAAGCTCAGCCATGATCATATTGAATGGCGGTGCGGGCTCGAAGGGCCGAATGGCCTGCTCCTGCACCTAATTTCTATGTTTCTATGTCCCGTTGTCGGCATTAAAAGATGATTTTTAATTTACTAATGCTTTTAATTTTTCCAGCGCTCATTTTAATAAACTTAATAAAACGTCAGTCAAAGTGATTTTTCTTCAGCAACTTAAAAAGCCTGTTCAAAATTGATTTGAATAGTCTGAAATAAAAAAGCATTTTAAACCCGCCCCCCGCTCAAAGACCCCAAAGTCGCACACACGGGCAGTGGCAGAACTGCAGCGCCATTAAAGGAAAGTTTTGTAACATACCTGCATATACTATGTATAAATATATACACACATGAATAAATAAACTAATAATGTGCAAATAACAGATAATGGGTTATTAATGATCAGAGTTTTGTCCGAGCCAGGTTTAATAACCTGATGGTTGTGGGGAAGTAGCTATTCCTGAACCTGGTCGTTGCAGTCTTCAGGCTCCTGTACCTTCTACCTGAAGGTTGCAAGGACGTGAGTGTGTGACCAGGATTATACTGATGATACTGCCAGCCTTTTTGAGGCAGCGACTGTGGTAAATCCCCTCGATGGAAGGAAGGTCAGAGCTGATGATGGACTGGGCAGTGCTTACTACTTTTGGTAAGTCCCTTTTCCTCTCAGGGCGCTCGAGTTAGTCTGAACCAGAGCCTCGATGCAACCGACAGCAAGCTCTACTGTGCACCCTGTAGAAGTTAGAGAGAGTCCTCTTGAAAACCGACTCTCCGTAATCTTCTCAGGAAGTAGAGGCGCTGATGAGCTTTTCTTGATAATTGCATCAGTGTTCTCGGACCAGGAGAGGATCTTCAGAGATGTGCTCGGCCCAGGAATTTGAACCTTTTTGACCCTTTGAACCATCGGACGTTGATATAAACGGGACTGTGGGGGGGGGGGGGGGGGTCCCCATCCTACTCCTTCCAAAGTCCACAATCACTTTAACACTTTTTCCACAATCAGTTCCTTGTTTTTGCTGGTGTTGAGGGTCAGGTTATTGTGCTGGCACCATATGGACAGTTGCTCGATCTCTCTTCTGTACTCCGACTCATCCCCATCAGTGATACGTCCCACAACAGTGGTGTCATCAACGAACTTGTTGATGGATGGAGTACTTTTGGACAGGTACAGAGATTGGAAACGTTTAGAGGGATACAAGCCAAATGTGGGCAGATCAGGACTAGTGTAGATGGGGCATCTGGGGCAGCATGGGCAAATTGGGCAGAGGGACCTGTTTCTATGCTGTATAGAAGGGACCTGTTTCTATGCTGTATATGCTACATTCCTCCTAAGGTACGGTACTCAGAACTACTTCACAATACTCTACTCTATTTTGTATAAAGGCTGCATTATCACTACAATGAGACCCTGTAGGCTACTCCAGACCCGTCAATGGTCCCAACCCAAAATGTCACCTATCCATACTCTCCAGAGATGCTGCGTGAGTTACTCCAGCACTTTGTGTCTCTTTTTATATGGAACATCTGCAGTTTCTCATCTAAAGCTACCAAAGCCTTCTGCCTTCTTCTGTGTGTAGCTCCCACCACTCAAAAATTGATTCTACTTCTTGATATGCTCAAGGTTGTCTCATTTATCAAATTATTGCTAAACAATCATCTTGCAACAACTTATCTTCCAAATTTCCAGTAATAATCACAAAAGTGCCCCAGAGAGCCATGTATTTATACAGCTGTAGTATCACTTGCAAAATCTGATAGTTATTATGCAGCGTAGGAGGCCATTGGATCATCTAGTATATGCCAACTTTGCAGAAGAGCAAATAAAAACAGAACATGCTTGAAAAACACAGTAAGTCAAAACTGCATCTGTGGAGAGAGAAAGAGTCAACCTTTCTTCTCCACAGTTGCTGCCTGAGTTTTTCCAACATATTCTGTTACTGTTTCCATTGCAGCAGTTGTACACATTTACAATTTAAGAATAAATGTGAATCATTCTAGGTGAGAAGTTTGAAGATGATGCTCCACCCACAGTACTGATACTGCTGATAAGATACAGAGACAAAATCATTCAGTTGGAAGTGTACAGATCTAAGTTCCCTGCTTCAATTCTAGGTTTCTGCAACGTTTGAATCTCACTTTTAGGGACAGCTGCAGAGTGGTGCCTCTGGTAGAGCCGCGGCCTCACAGCGCCAAGACCAGATTAAACTGAACCTCGGGTAACTATCCCGGTGGAGTTTGCACCACGTACTCTGTGTGACCGTGTAGGTTTCCTTGGGTGCCCGGTTTTTCCTCCACATCCCAAAGACGTATGACCTGTTAGTTAATTGGTCTCTGTAAAATTGCCTCCGAGTGGGTAAGGGAAGGAGCGAAAGTGAGATAACATAGAACTAGTGTGAATGGATGATCAATGGTCAGTGTGGACTGATCTTTAGCAATCAACAAAAAAAAACCACATATAGAAAGAACTCAGCATGTTCATGAGCCTGTTGCAAAACCTTTTGTGACATTTTCTTGAACTATTAATAGATTACCCCTTAACTATTTCTGACATGACGAATAGAAAAGCTGCAATGAACATGCAAAATAAGATTTTTCTTATTTTATGTCAAGCTTCCAAAAATGAACCTGATTAATGTTTTCCACATTAAAATAAAGTATTGCACCGTCCAGTGGCTCTGACATTCACTGTCATTCAGGGCTTCGAGAGACTGTGATGGCACATAAATTCTAGCCTCCCAGCCAGCCTTGATTTACTGCAGGAATGAACTGCAGATGCTGGTTTAAATTGAGGGTCAAGAGTGTTTTATTGTCATATGTCCCGAATGGGACAATGAAATTCTTACTTGCTGCAGCACAACATAATATGTGAATATGTAATCATAGTACATAACAGGGGAAGAGAGAAAAAATAAAAAAAGTTTAATAAATAACAAATATAGTGCAAATAATAAGTATTTTGCAGTTCAGAGCTCAGAGCTTATTCGTTGTTGTGTTTAAGAGCTTAATGGCTGTAGGGAAGAAACTGCTCCTGGACCCGGACGTTACAGTTTTCAGCCTCCTGTGCCTTCTTCCCGATGGCAATGGTGAAATGAGTGTGTGGCCAGGATGGTGTGGGCCTTTGATGATTTTGGCTACGTTTTTGAGGAAGCGACTACGATAGATCCCTTCGACGGTGGGGAGGTCAAAGCCGGTGATGGACTGGGCAGTGGTCACAACTTTTTGACACAAGGTAGACACAAAATGCTGGAGTAACTGAGTGGGTCAGGCAGTGTCTCTAGAGAGAAGGAATGGGTGACGCTTTGGGTCAAGACCCTTCTTCAGACTCAAGGATCTCGACTAGAAACGTCATCCATTCCTTCCGTCCTGTCCCGCTGAGTTACTCCAGCATTTTGTGTCCACCTTTGATTTACTGCAGTTTACTTACCGTTACAACAGGTCTACAGCAAACGGCATCTCCCTGGCCCCAATTAATTTCTGCAACACCTAGACAACAAGGACTCTCGCCTTCACTTCAATACATGCCATCCAAATGAATCTCCAAACTCTTAGTTAATGATTAATGACAAACTAATGATTAATGACTTTCGGCAAAATTTAACCAAACTTTACTGGCAGAAATTAAAACCCACATTGAGGCAACACTTAAACCAAACTCACTGTCGGGGTTGGATAAGTACCTTGGCTGCGAGGCGAGGCGAGCCGCCGACCGTAGGCCCGACCCAGTCTCCAGAAGCTTCCGCGCCCTGGGCCGGGGAGTCTCCGGCAAAGACACAGAGCAGCACGAGCTCCGCCCCCAGGCCGACGGCCCGCGTGTGGCGCGTAGCGGAACGTCACGGCCGCCATTCTGGCGGTGCCTCCCGCTGTGTGATCCGCTCCAGAGCAGTTGCAAGCAACGATTATAGAGGAGCAACGTATTAGAAAGTTAATAGATTTATTTGTAATAGATCTTTACTTACCTCTTGATCTCTCTCCCCCTCCCCTCTCTTCTCTATCTCTCTCTCCACTCTCTTCTCTCGATCTCTTTCTATCCCCTCTCGATCTCGTCTCTCTCCCCCTCCCTCCCTTCCCTCTCTCCCCTCTCCCCCTCTGTCCCTCCCATCCCTCCCCCTCTCGCTCTTTCCTTCCTCTCTCTCCCAACTTCCCTCTCTCCCTCCCTTTTCACCCCTGTACCCCTATTTCCCCTCCCATCTTCCTCCCCAGCCCCACCTTTGCGTAGTGTTCCCTTGCGTTGTATTGTGCAGCTTCCCTTTATTGCATTCCCACACACAAACTTGATGCACAAACTACCGGCACCCAAAAACAACACATTCCCCCGATATAAATATATGTGGGACAGGCCTTTGAAGAGATAAATAACTTTCCTTTCGTGGATCAAGAAGAACAGTGAGATACCCTTTATGCTCAACAATTAATACTCAAAGCCTAAATCTTGGAACAAGAGATTTCTTTATTTAACGAGTCTGCAGACCGTGTGCCATCTTCCAATCAAGACACCACACCCCGAAGCCAGAGCATCAATCCCCCTTTAAATACACAGAATCTACTTTCACCTCCCCTCGCGGACCCTTCTCCATTCAGGGTCGGAGTTGCACAATCTGTAGTACTTCCACCATACAGCCCCTAGCACCTCCCATATCATACATTGCATGTTTAAACATGGTCATGGTAATGAGCAAATTTCTTGACCAGGGTTGTTGTAATATTCATTTATTCTATTAAGCATGCTCATTGCTCATGACCTGGCCCAGTTTTACTTCACCCCTATGAACCCCCCTCAGTTCTCCTATATCATCTTTGACTAAAGCCTAAGCTATAGTTTTCTCAATAGAGTCTGCAATAGCGATAAGAAATCAATTAGGGTCCCTGTATAAAACTCAGTAATTTTTGGATAGAGATTTTTAAGATAATCTCAATGTAGTTAATGCAAAGTAAACTCCAGACTCAAAACTATTAAATTGGGAATACTCCTTCACAACCACAAAGAATTTTAATCGGTGATAATCTAAGGGATCCTACTTCCCCCAGAACTAACATCACTTCACTTGGAAACGATTAAGAGAGGCTTCTATAGGACGCTGGACAGTTTCAGAGGAATATATTTATTGAATATTTAAAGGTTAAGAATGGTCAGTACAATGAACGGAAGCCTGAATGCATGACTGGATAAGAATTATAGACAAAAGTTCAAAAATATATCTCATCGAAGAATACCTTGTTTAAATCACTTCTTACTCAAGAAAAATATAGAAGTACAAATAAGAATACTTCAAGTTTTAATTGAATCTTTATATTTCTTCTTAATATGTAATTACTTCTAATGAAAAACATCATTACAAAAAAAACAATGGGTCTGATGTCTGGCAACCTTCATATACTGCTGTGTTCAGAATCCACTCTCTCCCAGCCTCTCTCCAGCCCCTCTCTGTTTGAATACTCTCTTTAAAACTCTTTCCTTAATAGGTTAAAACTCCCTTTCTTTAATAGGTTAATCACTTTATCCTCACAAAACTTTGATTTAAAGCGTCACTATGCTCTCTATCTTATTTGTCAGATGATGTACATAAATCATATATGCATACATACATGCATATACATACATAGGCATACATATGTATATATACACATATATACATACATATATATAAACACTTACAGTGGCTTGCAAAAGTATTCATACCCCTTGAACTTTTCCACATTTTGTCACGTTACAACCACAAACGTAAATGTATTTTATTGGGATTTTATGTGATAGACCAACACAAAGTGGTGCATAATTGTGAAGTGGAAGGAAAATGATACACGGTTTCCAAATTTTATTACAAATAAAAAACTGAAAAGTGTGGCGTGCAAAAGTATTCCGCGAGCCGATAGCCCGCAGCAGTCTATAGAGCCTCCAAAACAGATCAGCCACCCCTGAGTTCAATCCTTTGTAGAACCACCTTTCGCTGCAATTACAGCTGCAAGTCTTTTGGGGTATCTCTACCAGCTTTGCACATCTAGAGACTGAAATTTTTTGCCCATTCTTCTTTGCAAAATAGCTCAAGCTCAGTCAGATTGGATGGAGAGCATACTGTGAACAGCAATTTCCAAGTCTTGCCAGAGATTCTCAATAGGATTTAGGTCTGGACTTTGACTGGGCCCGTTCTAACACATGAATATGCTTGATCTAAACCATTCTATTGTAGCTCTGCTGTATGTTTTAGGGTCGTTGTCCTGCTGGAAGGTGAACCTCCGCCCAGTCTCAAGTCTTTGCAGACTCTAACAGTTTTCCTTCCAAATTGGCCCTGCATTTGGCTCCCATCCATCTTCCCATCAACCCTGACCAGCTTCCCTGTCACTGCTGAAGAAAAGCATCCCCACAGCATGATGCTGCCACCACTCATGTTTCACAATGGGGAAGGTGTGTTCAGGGTGATGGTACAGAGTTAGTTTTTCCGCCAAACACACAGCGTTTTGCATTTAGGCAAAAAACTTCAATTTTGGTCTCATCAGCCCAGAGCACCTTCCTCCACATGTTTGCTGTGTCCCCCACATAGCTTGTGGCAAACTGCAAACCGGATTTCTTATGGCTTTGTTTCAACAATGGCTTTCTCTTGCCACTCTTGTCTTCCGTAAAGGGGTGGTGAAGTGGGCGAGAGCCGCTCTCCGGCAAAACGCAGGCGAGTCGGCCCACGAATTGTGGAGTGCACGACAATAGTTGTCCTGTGGACAGATTCTCCCACCTGAGCTGTGGATCTCTGCAGCTCCTCCAGAGTTACCATGGGCCCCTTGGCTGCTTCTCTCTGATCAATGCTCTCCTTGCCCGGCCTGTCAGTTTAGGTGAGGCCATGTCTTGGTAGGTTTGCAGTTGTGCCATACTCATTCCATTTTCGAGGGAATGGGGGAATGGATTGAATAGTGCCCCATGAGATGTTCAAAGCTTGGGATATTTGTTTATAACCTAACCCTGCTTTAAACTTCTCCACAACTTTATACCTGACCTGTCATGATGCCCAAGGAACATTGGTTGTTCACTAATGTTCTCTAACAAACCCCTGAGGCCTTCACAGAACAGCTGTATTTATACTGAGATTAGATTACACACAAGTGGACTCTATTTACTAATTAGGTGACTTCTGAAGGCAATTGGTTGCACTGGATTTTATTTAGGGGTATCAGAGTAAAGGGGGCTGAATAGTTTTGCACGCCACACTTTACAGTTTTTTATTGTAAAAAAAATTATAAAACCATGTATCGGGGGGGGTATTTCCTTCCACTTCACAATTATGCACCCACTTTGTGTGGGGTCTATCACATAAAATCCCCCCAAATAATATAAATAAAACATTTACGTTTGTGGTTGTAACATGACAAAATGTAGAAAAGTTCAAGGGGTATGAAAACTTTTGCAAGCCACTGTATATATATATATATATATATATACATACATATATACACATACATATACATGCAGATATACACATACATATATACATATGATCATTTTCCAATGTTCAATAGATTTAGGATCAGTTCCTGTGGATTGGAGGATAGCTAATGTTATCTCACTTTTCCAGTCCAGAACCAAGGGCCACAGTGTTAGAATAAGGGGGAGGTCATTTAGGACTGAGGTGATAAAAAAACGTACTCTGTGTTTTTCGCAGGAGTGGTCCATCTTGCTCTGCTATAGAATCTTTGCTCTTAGTGGCTCTCCCACAGAGTATCCATTCCTGCCCATTAGGTTCCCATTGTGATGAAGAACACACAGGCATGAAAAGTGAAAAGGGATTTATTAAAAGTTTAAAAATGTGAATAACTCTTAAAATATAAGAACAATTTAATGTCAAAGAGAGAATTAATTTTATTTCTTGTTGTGTCTCTTGTTGCTGCCCACAGCGTCTTTATTCGCGCTTTGCCGCCGGTCAAATTTAACCAAGATAATCTGATAATAAATCTCAAAAGTTCATCATCAACGAAGCACGCTTTTATATAAGCACTATATACACACACACACACACACACACACACACACACACACACACACACGACACACACCACACACACACACACACACACACACAGACCCACACACAGAACCACACACAGAAACTCGCACACACACATACTCACACACACTGACTCTCACGAGCACACACAGACTCACTCAAACGTTTAAAGCCTCCTGTAGTGGCTGCTGCTGCTGAAGCAAAAGTCCCGTTTATATCAACGTTTATATGGTTGAAAGGGTCAAGAGCAAATTCGTGGGCATGCACATCTCTGAAGATCTTTCCTGGTCCGAGAACACGGATGCCAAATATTAAGAAAGCACATCCAGCGCCTCTACTTCCTGATAAGATTGCGAGAGTCGGTTTTGTCAAGGAGGACTCTAACTTCTAACAGTGCACAGTAGAGAGCATGCTGACCGGTTGCATCGTGGCTTGGTTCGGTAACTTGAGCGCCCAGAAGAGGAAAAGACTACAAAAAGAAGTTAACGCTGCCCAGTCCATCATCGGCTCTGACCTCCCTTCCATCGAGGGGATCTATCGCAGTCGCTGCCTCAAAAAGGCTGGCAGTATCATCAAGGACCCACACCATCCTGGCCACACACTCATCTCCCCGCTACCTTCAGGTAGAAGGTACAGGAGCCCAAAGACTGCAACGACCAGGTACAGGAATAGCAACTTCCCAATAGCCATCAGGCTATTAAACATGGCTCGGACCATACTCTGAACATTAATAGCCCATTATCTGTTATTTGTACTTTATCATTTATTTATTCATGTGTGTATATATTTATAACCACATAACATATAACCGTATAACAATTACAGCACGGAAACAGGCCCTCTCGGCCCTTCCAGTCCGTGCCGACCATTTGTTTTCCCCTAGTCCCATCTACCTGCACTCAGACCATACCCCTCCATTCCCTTCCCGTCCATATACCTATCCACTTTACTTTTAAATGTTAAAATCGATCCTGCCTCCACCACTTCTGCTGGAAGCTCATTCCACACAGCCACCACCCTCTGAGTAAAGAAGCTCCCCCTCACGTTACCCCCTAAACTTCCGTCCCTTAATTCGCATGTCATGCCCTCCTTGTTTGAATCTTCCCTACCCTTAATGGGAAAAGCTTATCCACGTCAACTCTGTCTATCCCTTTCATCATTTTAAAGACCTCAATCAAGACACCCACTTAACCTTCTGCGCTCCAAAGAATAAAGACCTAACTTGTTCAACCTTTCTCTGTAACATAGTTTGCTGGACTCCCAGGCAACATTCTAGTAAATCTCCTCTGTACTCTCTCTATTTTGTGACATCCTTCCTTATTAGGCGACCAAAATTGTACACCATACTCCAGAATTGGTCCTCACAATGCCTTGTACAATTTTAACATTACTTCCCTGCTCCTATATTTCAATGCTCCTGATTTATAAAAGGCCAGCACACCAAAGGCTTTCTTTACCCACCAAACCACTCTACATGCGATTCCACCTTCAGGAACTATGCACAGTTATTCCCTAGATCTCTCTGTTCCACAACATTCCTCACAATTCCCATACCATTTACCATGTACGTCCCTATTTTTGATTTGTCCTGCCAAGATGTAGCACTTCACACTTATCATCAGCATTAAACTCCATCTGCCATCTTTCAGCCCACTTTTCCATATGGCCCAAATCTCTCTGTAGACTTTGAAAATCTACTTCATTATCCACAACACCACCTATCTAGTATCATCTGCATACTTTACTTATCCAATTTTCCACCCCATCATCCAGATCATTGATGTACATGACAAACAACAGTGGAGACCCAACACAGATCCCTGAGGCATCCCACTGGTCACTAACCGGCTTCCAACCTGACAAACAGCCATCCACCATTACTCTCTGACATCTCCCATTCAGCCACTGTTGAATCCATCTTTCTACTCCACCCATTAACACCCAAAGATTGAACCTTCTTAATCAACCTTCCATGGGGAACCTTGTCAAAGGCCTTACTGAAATCCATATAGACAACATCCACACTGCTTTACCCTCATCAATTTCCCCTAGTAACCGCTTCAAAAAAAATTCAAGAAGGTTTGTCAAACATGACCTTCCAGGCACAAATCCATGTTGGCTGTTCCTGATCAGACCCTGTTTATCCAGATGCTTATATATATTATCTCTAAGTATCCTTTCCATTAATTTACCCACCACTGACGTCAAACTAACAGGTCTATAATTGCTAGGTTTATTCTTTGAACCCTTTTTAAACAATGGAACAACATGCGCAGTACGCCAATCCTCCGGCAACTAATGACATTTGAAATATTTCTGTCATAGCTCCTGCTATTTCTACACTTTACTTATGTTCCACTTTTTGAGGGAGGGAGAGAGGGACGGAGGGGGAGAGAGAGGGAAGGAGGGAGAGAGAGAGGGAAGGAGAGAGAGAGAGATCGTGATAAGAGAGAGATCGAGAGAAGAGAGGGGAGAGTGAGAGGTCAAGAGGGGAGAAAGAGATCGAGAGAAGAGAGGGTAGAGAGAGATCGAGAGGGGAGAGAAAGAGATCGAGAGGGGAGAGTGAGAGATCGAGAGAGGAGAGAGAGAGATCGAGAGGGGAGATAGAGAGATTCGAGAGGGGAGAGTGAGAGATCGAGAGGGGAAGAGATAGAGGGGAGAGAGAGATATCGAGAGGGGAGAAAGAGGGGAGAAAGATATCGAGAGGGAGGGAGAGATTGAGAGAGAGAAAAGATCGAGAGGGGAGAGAGAGATCAAGAGAAGGGGGAGAGATGAGAAGAGAGGGAATAGAGAGAAGAGGCGAGAGAGAGCGATCGAGAGAAGAGAGGGGAGAGGGAGATAGAGAGGGATCAAGGGAAGAGGGGAGAGAGATAGAGAGAAGAGAGGGGATAGAGAGGGATCGAAAGGGGAGATAGAGAGAAGAGAGGGGAGGGGGAGAGAGAGAGAGATCGAGAGGTAAGTAAAGATCTATTACAAATAAATCTAATAACTTTCTAATGCATCTTGCTCCTCTATAATCGTTGCTTGCAACTGCTCTGTAGCTTTGGAGCAGATTACACAGCGGGAGATCGAGAGACAAAGATTATAGAGGAGCCTAGTTTCCCAATGATGTCGACGCCATCTTTGGTCCGCTAACATGGCGTCGACAATCACACATGTGATACTACGCCTTTTTCGCTGAGTGGCGCATCTTGCTCCTCTATAATCTTTGCTCTCTGGGGCCGAGTCTCTCTCTCTCTCTCCCCCCAGGCCGAGTGTGTGTGTGTGTCTCTCTCTCCCCGAGCCGAGCCTGGTTCTCCGCCGCTCCCTCGACCCCGACCCGCCGCCTGAGGACCAGGCCCGCTCTCCGCTCTCCGTTCCCTCAGCGGGGAACCTGCTGCAGCAACTCCGGCAACAATTACTCACTCCCTGGACACCAGCAACTCCGGGAGAAGCAAGAACTCCCCCGGCAGCAGCAGCAGCAGCAGCAGCAACACCCCCCCAGCCGCAGCTGCTGGTGAATCATTCAGGATGTCTCATTTCCCCGGCCTTGCTTGGGGAAGTTAGGGCGGTGCTGAGTTCACCCTGAAGCTCCCGGGGGGGGGGGGGGGGGGGGGGGGGTATCGTGCATCATACACCCAGTCTCTCATGAACACTTCCCGTCGATAGTCCCAAATTAATACTTCCCCCACACATTTTATACACTTGGTTTCCTTCTCTGACTTTGTTGGTAAGTTAGAGTTTGTTAATAAAACGAGAGGACGTAGATTTATTATAAGATATATAGAGGGAACTATATATATATATATATATAATATATATAATATATATATATATATATATTATGTACAAACACACACACATCACACACACACACACACAAACACACACACACACACACACGCACACACACACACACACACACACACACACACACACACACACACACACACACACACATATATATATATATAATAGTGGTCTAATATCTCCAATGTACTGCTGGACAAAGATACTGCTCCTCTAGTATCTTTGCTGCTGGGGAGGGTGGTGGAGGTTAGGTGGTTGTCAGTCAGTTACATAGAAACATAGAAAATAGGTGCAGGAGGAGACCATTCGGCCCTTTGAGCCAGCACCGCCATTCATTGTGATCATGGCTGATCGTCTCCTATCAATAACCCGTGCCTACCTTCTCCCCATATCCCTTGAATCCATCCAGTGATTTGGCCTCCACTGCCCTCTGTGGCAGGGAATTCCATAAATTCACAACTCTCTGGGTGAAAAAGTTTATTCTCACCTCAGTCTTAAATGACCTCCCCTTAAATGACCAGTTATAAAAGACTATGGCCCAAATGGCGGGCGATGGGGTTAAAACAGATGGGTGTCCACTGTTTGGCATAGACATGGCCTGTTTCCCTATAAAAACACACAAAGTGCAGGAGTAACTCAGCAAGTCAGGTAGCATCTTTGGAGAACATGCATATGCGACTTTTCAGGCTCGGGACCCTTCTGCAGACTAATTGGGGGAGGAGCAGGGAGGGAAGAAAGCTGGAAAAGAGGAGGGGGAGTCTGAGGAAGGGTCTCGACTAGAAATGTCAGCAATTCCTTTTCTCCAGAGATGCTGTCTGACCCGCTGATTTACTCCAGCATTTTGCGTCTATCTAGGGGCAGGACAAATCCTGGCAGATAATTTGTTGATACAGGTGAAGGGATATCACTGCAGGGAGCCACATGAGTGGCATGGATGCTTGGTTTAAGGATAGTTGTGAACACTACCGAATACGAAACTAATGAATGAGAATGTTGGAAGAACTTTTGCATTGATCTTGTTTTGTATATATTTTTTATTCTGAATAAAGTTTCTGTTTGGAAAAATAAAAATCTCCAAGCTTTCTCTACAATTCAAGTTCATACCTGATCTTCCATCTCGCCCCATTTTCTTGCCTATCCCTTATCCCTAGATTCCCTTAGTATCCAGAAATCCATTGATCTCCATTTTCAATTACCGAGCCTCCACAGCAATTTGGGATGGACGGTTCTAAAGATTCGGCATTTCCCGAGTGAAGAACTCTATCTTCCACAGGAGTCCAGGTCCGGGATACCTCGTTGGAATGAATAGTGAACATATGCTACTCCCAGCAAGATATGAACAGTGCTGGTCTTTTACGGTGATGTTTTGCGGTCTGCTGTGAATGGGGAATGAGAAACACTGGGAGGAAGTTCACCACCCAGAGCCACAGGGTACAGCTTCAAAGTTTAATTTATTTATTTCCGTTTATTGTCATGTGTACCAAGCTACAATGACATTTTTTTGTGGTGTACTAACCAGTCAGTGGAAAAACAATATGCGTTGACATTGAGCCATCTGCAGTGATACATTTAGTCAAGAGTCAAGAGTGTTTTATTGTCATGTGTCCCAGATGAAATTCTTGCTTGCTGCAGCACAACAGAATATGTAAACATAATACAGAACAGGAGATAAAAGTTCAGTGTGTCTATATACCATAGACCATATATATATATACATTAAATAAACAGATAAAGTGCAATAGGCTGTTATTGTTCAGTGTTTGTTTGATGGTGAGTTTAATAACCTGATGGCTGTGGGGAAGAAGATGTTCCTGAACCTGGATGTTCCAGATTTCAAGCTCCTGTACCTTCTTCCCAATGGCAACGGAGAGATGAGTGTGTGGCCAGGATGGTGTGGATCGTTGATGATGTTGACAGCCTTTTTGAGGCAGCGACTGCAATAGATCCCTTCGATGGTGGGGAGGTCAGAGCCGATGATAGACTGGGCAGTGGTCACAACTTTCTGCATTCTTTTCTGCTCCTGGATGTTCAAGTTACCGAACCAAGCCACAATGCAACCAGTCAGTATGCTCTCTACTGTGCACCTGTAGAAGTTCGAGAGACTCCTCCTTGACATACCGACTTTCCGGAATCTTCTCAGGAAGTAGAGGCGCTGATGCGCATCGTTATGATTGCATCAGTGTGCTGGGACCAGCATTATAAAGTCCGATTTAACAGAGATTCCAGGTAGAGTGGGTAGTAGCACAATCCCCTTATTGCATCCACCATTTAAATGACCGGATGATTGGATTTATCCCATGTTAAATCAGAGAAGCTACCAATTCTATCAAAAGCCGGACGCAAAGTGTTGGAATAACTCAGTGAGTCAGGCAGCATCTCTGGAGAACATGAATAGGTGATATTTCAAGACAGGACCTTTCTTCAGTCCCCACCCAAAATGTCACCTATTAATGTTGTCCAGAGATGCTGCCTGACCCCCTGAGTTGCTTCAACACTTTGTGTCTTTTTATTCAAACCAGCTCTGCAGTTCGTATGAATATTAATTTCTGTCACTTCAGGTAGCCTCGGCATTCCCTCTCTCTCTATCCCTCCCCCACCCAAATCGCACCAGCTTCTTGTTTTCACCCAACAAACAGCTAACAATGAGCTGTTTCCTTTATCATCGTTACTTTTTTGCATATTGTTTACTCATTGTTCTTTATCTCTCTACATCATAGAAACATAGAAACATAGAAATTAGGTGCAGGAGCAGGCCATTTGGCCCTTCGAGCCTGCACCGCCATTCAATGTGATCAAAAAATTCCACATGATTCGTCGGATATGATTTACCTTTCATAGATCCATGCTGACTTTGTCCAATGATTTCACCACTTTCCAAATGTGCTGCTATCCAATCTTTTTTTATTTTTTAAATTTTATAATACAACTTAGGACATAGGTCCGTAGGTACAGAAAACAAAACTATTCGTCTAGTCCTGGGTTCAAGCTTCCGTCGAGCCTCAGCGCTGGCCCATTCTACCCCTTCAAATAATCTATGAACGGAGACCATATTCTAATAAATAATTCAGGTTTGTCGATTAAGATTTAAGGTCTCTGAGATCTCCATAATCCACATTTTAATTGTAGGGGATGCAGGGTTTTTCCAAAATTTTAATATTAGTTTTTTCAGATATGCCCAATATTATTAATTTAGGATTGGGATCCAGTTGACTATTAACCACTACGGAAATAATTTTAAAAATATCCACCCAAAATGTTTTAATTTTTATGCAATTTACAAAGGTATGGATTAAATTAGCCTCAGAATATTGATATTTATCCCATCTTTAATAACTGACTCTAGCAGTTTCCCCACTACCGATGATAGACTAACTGGTCTGTAATTCCCCGTTTTCTCTCTCCCTCCCTTCTTAAAAAGAGTGGTTACGTTTGCTACCCGCCAATCCTCAGGAACTACTCCAGAATCTAAAGAGTTTTGAAAGATTATCAATAATGCATCCACTATTTCCGGAGCTACTTCCTTAAGTACTCTGGGATGCAGCCTATCTGGCCCTGGGGATTTATCAGCCTTTAATCCATTCAATTTACCCAGCACCATTTCCCGACTAACCTGGATTTCACTCAATTCCTCCTTTGACCCACGGTCCCCTGCTATTTCCGGCAGATTATTTATGTCTTCCTTAGTGAAGACGGAACCAAAGTAGTTATTCAATTGGTCCGCCATATCCTTGTTCCCCATGAACAACCACCTGTTTCTGACTGCAAGGGACCTACATTTGTTTTAACTAACCTCTTTCTCTTCACATATCTATAAAAACTTTTGCAGTCAGTTTTTATGTTCCCTGCCAGTTATCTTTCATAATCTATTTTTCCTTTCTTAATTAAGCTCTTTGTCCTCCTCTGCTGGTCTCTGAATTTCTCCCAGTCCTCTGGTATGCTGCTTTTTTCTGGCTACTTTGTACGCATCCATCCTTTGCTTTTGATACTATCCCTGATTTCCCTTGTTATCCACGGATGCACTACCTTTTCCTGATTTATTCTTTTGCCAAACTGGGATGAACAATTTTTATAGTTCATCCATGCAGTCTTTAAATGTCTTCCATTGGATATCCACCGTCAATCCTTTTAGAATTAATTGCCAGTCAATCTTGGCCAATTATCGTCTCATACCCTCAAAGTTACCTTGCTTTAAGTTCAGAACCATTGTTTCTGAATTAACAATGTCACTCTCCATCCTAATGAAGAACTCAACCATATTATGGTCACTCTTGCCCAAGGGGGCACTTAGAAACATAGAAACATAGAAACATAGAAATTAGGTGCAGGAGCAGGCGATTCGGCCCTTCGAGCCTGCACCGCCATTCAATGTGATTATGGCTGATCATCCAACTCAGTATCCTGTACCTGCCTTCTCTCCATACCCCCTGATCCCGTCAGCCACAAGGGCCACATCCAACTACCTCTTAAATATGGCCAACGAACTGGCCTCAACTACCTTCTGTGTCAGAGAATTCCACAGATTCACCACTCTCTGTGTGAAAAAGGATTTTCTCATCTCGGTCCTTATCCTTAAACTGTGACCCCTTGTCCTGGACTTCCACAACATCGGGAACAATCTTCCTGCATCTAGCCTGTCCAACCCCTTAAGAATTTTGTAGGTCTCTATGAGATCACCCCTCAATCTTCTAAATTCCAGCCAGTACAAGCCGAGTCTATCCAGTCTTTCTTCATATGGAAGTCGTGCCATCCCAGGAATCAGTCTGGTGAACCTTCTCTGTACTCCCTCTATGGCAAGAATGTATTTTCTCAGATTAGGAGACCAAAACTGTACGCAATACTCCAGGTGTGGCCTCACCAAGACCCTGTACAACTGCAGTAGAACCTCCCTGCTCTTGTACTCAAATCATTTTGCTATGAATGCCAACATACCATTCGCTTTCTTCACAGCCTGCTGCACCTGCATGCCTACTTTCAATGACTGGTGTACCATGACACCCAGGTCTCGCTGCATCTCCCCTTTTCCTAATCGGTCACCATTCAAATAATAGTCTACCTTCCTGTTTTTGCCACCAAAGTGGATAACCTCATATTTATCCACATTACATTGCATCTGCCATGCATTTGCCCACTCACCCAGTCTACCCAATTCATCCTGCAGCCTCCTAACATCCTCCTCACAGCTAACACTGCCCCCCAGTTTTGTGTCATCCGCAAACTTCGAGATGTTGCATTTAATTCCCTCGTCCAAATCATTAATGTATATTGTAAATAGCTGGAGTCCCAGCACTGAGCCTTGCGGCACCCCACTAGTCACTGTCTGCTATTCTGAAATGGACCCGTTCATTCCAACTATTTGCTTCCTGTCTGCCAGCCAGTTCTCTATCCACATCAACACTGAACCACCAATACGGTGTGCTTTAAGTTTGTATACCAATCTCTTGTGTGGGACCTTGTCGAAAGCCTTCTGAAAGTCCAGATACAACACATCCACTGCTTCTCCCTTATCCACTCTACTAGTTACATCCTCAAAAAATTCAATAAGATTCGTCAGACATGATTTACCCTTCATAAATCCATGCTGACTTTGTCCAATGATTTCACCACCTTCCAAATGCGCTGCTATCCCATCTTTCATAATTGACTCTAGCAGTGTCCCCACTCTGTAATTCCCCGTTTTCTCTCTCCCTCCCTTTTTAAAAAGTGGGGTTACATTAGCTACCCTCCAATCCTCAGGAACTACTCCAGAATCTAAAGAGTTTTGAAAAATTATCACTAAGGCATCTGCTATTTCTGGGGCTACTTCCTTACGTACCCTGGGATACAGCCTATCTGGCGCTGGGGATTTATTGGCCTTTAATCCATTCAATTTACCTAACACCACTTTCCGGATAATCTGGATTTCACTCATTCCCTCCATCTCATTTGACCCGCGATCCCCTGCTATTTCCGGCAAATTATTTATGTCTACCTTAGTGAAGACAGAACCAAAGTAGTTATTCAATTGGTCTGCCATGTCCTTGTTCCCCATGATCAATTCACCCGTTTCTGACTGCAAGGGACCTACATTTGTTTTAACTAATCTTTTGAGCTTCACATATCGATAAAAACTTTTGCAGTCAGTTTTTATGTTTCCTGCCAGTTTTCTTTCATACTCCATTTTCCCTTTCCTAATTAAGCCCTTTGTCCTCCTCTGTTGATCTCTGAATTTCTCTCCCAGTCCCCTGGTAGGCTGCTTTTTCTGGCTAATTTGTACGCTTCATCTTTTTCTTTGATACTATCCCTGATTTCCCTCGTTATCCACGGATGCGCCACCTTCCCTGATTTATTCTTTTGCCGTACTGGAATGAACAATTGTTGTAGTTCATCCATGCAGTCTTTAAATGCCTTCCATTGCATATCCACGCGTCAACCCTTCAAGAATCAATTGCCAGTCCATCTTGGCCAATTAACGTCTCATACCCTCAAAGTTACCTTTCTTTAAGTTCAGGACCCGTGTTTCTGAATTAACAATGTCACTCTCCATCCTAATGAAGAACTCAACCATAT
Organism: Okamejei kenojei; assembly: GCA_035221665.1. Taxonomy (NCBI): domain Eukaryota; kingdom Metazoa; phylum Chordata; class Chondrichthyes; order Rajiformes; family Rajidae; genus Okamejei; species Okamejei kenojei. Next base: position 2,191,218 of record CM069163.1, on the reverse strand, counting down.
TATGGTCACTCTTGCCCAAGGGCCACGTACAACAAGGCTGCTAACTAACCCTTCCCCATTACTCAATATCCAGTCCAGAATAGCCTGCTCTCTCGTTGGTTCCTCCACATGTTGGTTTAGAAAACTATCCCCGCACACATTCCAAGAAATCCTCTTCCTCAGCACCCCTGCCAATTTGATTCACCCAATCTATATGTAGATTTAAGTCACCCATTATAACGGTTTACCCTTGTTGCACACATTTCTAATTTCCTGTTTGATGCCACCCCCCCAACTCCACGACTACTGTTAGGTGGCCTGTACAACAACACCCACTAGCGTTTTCTGCCCCTTAGTGTTTCGCAGCTCCACCCATATTGATTCCCACATCCTCCAAGCTAATGTCATTTCTTTCTATTGCATTAATCTCCTCTATAATCAGCAACGGCTACCCCCACCTCCTTTTCCTCTCTGTCTATCCTTCCTGAATATTGAATATCCCTGATGTTCACTCCCAGCCTTGGTCACCCTGGAGCCATGTCTCCGTGATCCCAACTATATCATAATTATTAATAGCTATCTGCACATTCAACTCATCCACCTTATTACGAATGCTCCTCGCATTGAGACACAAAGCCTTCAGGCTTGTTTTTACAACACTCTTGGCCCTTTTACAATTATGTTGAAAAGTGGCCCTTTTAGATTTTTGTCCTGATTTGTTTCCTGCCACTTTTCACCTCGCTACCTATTGCTCCTATCCTCATTTTACACCCCTCTGTCTCTTTGCTTACACATTTAAGAAACCCTCCACTTCTTATTCTCCGTTTGTTATTTTTTTCTTCTTTCCTCCCTATGTGTTGCGTCTGACTGCTTCTCTTCTCTGCCTCCTGCCTCACAAACGGACTACTTGCCTTCTCTATTTGAGTCCCTCCCCCCAGCCGATCTAGTTTAAAGTCTCCCCAGTAGCCTTTGCAAATCTCCCCGCCAGGATATTGGTTCCCCTCGGGTTCAAGTGCTACCCGTCCTTTTTGTACGGGTCACACCATCCCCAAAAGAGGTCCCAATGATCCAGAAACTTGGATCTCTGCCCTCTGCACCAGTCCTTTAGCCACGCATTTATCCTCCACCTTGCTCCATTCCTACTCTCACTGTCGCGTGGCCCAATCCTGAGATTGTTACCTTTGCGGTCCTTCTCCTTAACACTCTTCCTAACTCCCTAAATTCTCCTTTCAGGACCTCCTCTCTTTTTCTACCCATGTCATTGGTACCTATATGTACCACGACCTCTGGCTCCTCTCCCTCCCATTTCAAGATATCTTGGACACGTTCAGTCACATCCCGGACCCTGTAACCAGGGAGGCAAACTACCATCCGGTTCTCCTGACTGCGTCCACAGAATCGCCTATCTGACCCCCTAACTATAGAGTCCCCTATTACTGCTGCCCTCCTCTTCTTTTCCTTACCCTTCTGAGCAACATTGCCGGTCTTTGTACCGGAGGCCCGGTCGCTGTTGCTACCCCCAGGTAGGCTGTGCCCCCCAACAGTACTCAAACAGGAGTACTTATTGCCAAGGTGTGCAGCCACCGGGGTACTCTCTAGTCCCTGCCTCTGCCCCTTGCCTCTCCTAACCGTGACCCACTTTTCTGCCTCGTGTGGTTTTGGAGTGACCACCTGTCTGTAGCGCCTCTCTATGGCTTCCTCACTCTCCCTGACCAGACGGAGGTCATCGAGCTGCTGCTCCAGGTACCGAATACGGTCCATTTGGAGCGCCATCTTGACGCACCTGGCGCAGATGTGGACGTCTGGAGAGCTATCTGACTGCATGACCTCCTACATCTGACATCCAGAACAGCCCTGGCACTCATCCTCCCCCTTACCCTGGATACAATACAATACAATACAAAGCAAGGATTTTAGCTGAAAGAAATCAGCAGGGATCTGACTGCCAATCAGCTGCTCCCTCGAGTCGTCTTCCACCAATCAGCGGCTTCCTCAACTGCGAGCTGGGAGTTTTGAACTGTGAGCTGCGAATGGAACGTTACGGATTTGGGCTCCTCCCACTGCAACCGCTCCAGGGCCACATACAACAAGACTGCTAAATAACCCTTCCTCATTACTCAATACCCAGTCTAAAATAGCCTGTTCTCTCGTTGGTTCCTCTACATGTTGATTTAGATAACTATCCCGCATATATTTAAAAAAATCCTCTTTCTCAGCACCCTTGCCAATTTGATTCACCCAATCTATATGTGGATTGAAGTCACCCATTATAACTGTTTTGCCTTTGTCGCACGCATTTCTAATTTCCTGTTTGATACCATCCCCAACTTCACTACTACTGTTAGGTGGCCTGTACACAACACCCACCAGAGTTTTCTGCCCCTTAGTGTCTACCCATACCGATTCCACATCCTCCAAGCTAATGTCCTTCCTTTCCATTGCGTTAATCTCCTCTCTAACCAGCAACGCTACCCCACCTCCTTTTCCTTTCTCTCTATCCCTCCTGAATATTGAATATCCTTGGATGTTCAGCTCCCAGCCTTGGTCACCCTGGAGCCATGTCTCCGTGATCACAACCATATCATAATCATTAATAGCTATCTGCATGTTCAACTCATCCACCTTATTACGAATACTCCTTGCATTGAGACACAAAGCCTTCTTGCTTGTTTTTATAACGCTCTTACCCATATAACCATATAACCATATAACAATTACAGCACGGAAACAGGCCCTCTCGGCCCTTCCAGTCCGTGCCGACCATTTGTTTTCCCCTAGTCCCAGCTACCTGCACTCAGACCATACCCCTCCATTCCCTTCACGTCCATATACCTATCCACTTTTCTTTTAAATGTTAAAATTGATCCTGCCTCCACCACTTCTGCTGGAAGCTCATTCCACACAGCCACCACCCTCTGAGTAAAGAAGTTCCCCCTCACGTTACCCCTAAACTTCTGTCCCTTAATTCTCATGTCATGCCCTCTTGTTTGAATCTTCCCTACCCTCAATGGGAAAAACGTATCCACGTCAACTCTGTCTATCCCTTTCATCATTTAAAGACCTCAATCAAGTCCCCCCTAACCTTCTGCACTCCAAAGAATAAAGACCTAACTTGTTCAACCTTTCTCTGTAACATAGTTGCTGGAACCCTGGCAACATTCTAGTAAATCTCCTCTGTACTCTCTCTATTTTGTTGACATCCTTCCTATAACTAGGCGACCAAAATTGTACACCATACTCCAGAATTGGTCTTACCAATGCCTTGTACAATTTTAACATTACTTCCCTACTCCTATATTCAATGCTCTGATTTATAAAGGCCAGCACACCAAAGGCTTTCTTTACCACCCTATCTACATGCGATTCCACCTTCAGGGAACTATGCACAGTTATTCCTAGATCCCTCTGTTCCACAGCATTCCTCAATTCCCTACCATTTACCATGTACGTCCTATTTTGATTTGTCCTGCCAAGATGTAGCATCTCACACTTATCAGCATTGAACTCCATCTGCCATCTTTCAGCCCACTTTTCCAAATGGCCCAAATCTCTCTGTAGACTTTGAAAATCTACTTCATTATCCACAACACCACCTATCTTAGTATCATCTGCATACTTACTTATCCAATTTTCCACCCCATCATCCAGATCATTGATGTACATGACAAACAGTGGACCCAACACAGATCCCTGAGGCACCCCACTGGTCACCGGCTTCCAACCTGACAAACAGCCATCCACCATTACTCTCTGACATCTCCCATTCAGCCACTGTTGAATCCATCTTGCTACTCCGCTATTAACTCCCAAAGATTGAACCTTCTTAACCAACCTTCCATGGGGAACCTTGTCAAAGGCCTTACTGAAATCCATATAGACAACATCCACTGCTTTACCCTCATCAATTTCCCTAGTTACCGCCTCAAAAAATTCAAGAAAGTTTATCAAACATGACCTTCCAGGCACAAATCCATGTTGACTGTTCATGATCAGACCCTGTTTATCCAGATGCTTATATATATTATCTCTAAGTATCCTTTCCATTAATTTGCCCACCACTGTTGTCAAACTAATAGGTCTATAATTGCTAGGTTTATTCTTTGAATCCTTTTTAAACAATGGAACAACATACGCAGTACGCCAATCCTCCGGCACTATTCCCGTTTCTAATGACATTTGAAATATTTCTGTCATAGCTCCTGCTATTTCTACACTTCCCTCAATGTCCTAGGGAATATCCTGTCGGGACCTGGAGACTTATCCACTTTTATATTTTTCAAAAGTGTCAGTACTTCCTCCTCTTTGAATCTCATAGTTTCCATAGCTACTCTACTTTTTCCCCTTAACTCACAGAGTTCAATATCCTTCTCCTTGGTGAATACCGAAGAAAATAAATTGTTCAATATCTCCCCCATCTCTTTTGGCTCTGCAGATAGCTGTCCATTCTGGTTCTCTAATGGTCCAATTTTATCCCTCGTTATCCTTTTGCTATTAATATAGCTGTAGAAACCCTTTGGTTTACTTTCACCTTTCTTGCCAAAGCAACCTCATATCTTCTTTTAGCCTTCCTAATTTCTTTCTTAAGATTCTTTTACATTCTTTATACTACTCCTCTAGCACCTCATTTACTCCATGCCTCCTATAATTATTGTAGATATCTCTCTTTTTTCAAAACAGTGTCCAATTTCCCTTGAAAACCATGGCTCATTCCAATTTTTACTATTTCCTTTCAACCTAACAGGACATAAAGATTCTGTACTCTTACAATTTCCCCCTTTAAATGTCCTCCATTTCTCTTCTACATCCTTCCATGAAACAAAGTGTCCCAATTCACTCCTTTAAAATCCTTACGCATTCCCTCAAAGTTAGCCTTTCTCCAATCAAAAATCTCCACACCTAGTCCAGTTCTGACTCTCTCCATAATTATATTGAAACGAATGGTATTGTGATCACTGGTCCCGAAGTGCTCACCAACGCATACCTCCGTCACCTGACCTGCCTCATTTGCTAACAGGAGGTCCAGCACTGCCCCTTCTCTGGTCAATACCTCTATGTACTGCTGCAAAAACCTATCCTGCACACATTTATCAAACTCCAAACCATCCAGCAACATTTACAGAATTGTGTTTCCCCAGTCTATTTTTGGAAAATTGAAATCTCCCACAATCACTACCTTGTGCTTACTACTAATATCTGCTATCTCCTTACATATTTGCTCTTCCAATTCTTGCTCCCCATTTGGGCGGTCTATAATACACCCCTAAAAGTGTTGCTACACTGTTCCCACTTCTCAGTTCCACCCAAATAGCCTCCCTAGACGAGCCCTCTAATCTATCCTGCCAAAGCACTGCTGTAATATCTTCTCTGACAAGCAATGCAACACGTCCCCCTCTGGTCCCTCCAATTCTATCACACCTGAAGCAACGAAATCCTGGAATATTTAGTTTCCAATCACAGCCCTCCTGCAACCATGTTTCACTGATTGCCACACCATCATATTTCCAGGTGTCAATCCACGCTCTAAGTTCATCCACCTTACTTACAATGCTCCTAGCATTAATATAATTATGCCTTATATAACCCCTTATATAATTATGTTGAAAAGTGGCCCTTTTTGATTTTTGCCCTAGTTTTGTCTGCCTGCCACTTTTACTTTTCACCTTGCTCCCAATTGCTTCTACCCTCATTTTACACCCACCTGCCTCTCTGCTCTTGTACCCATCCCCCTGCCACATTAGTTTAAATCCTCCCCGACAGCACTAGCAAACACTCCCCCAAGGACATTGGTTCCATTCCAGCCCAGTTGCAGACCGTCCTGTTTGTACTGGTCCCACCTCCCCCAGAAATGGTTCCAGTGCCCTAACAATTTGAATCCCTCCCCCTTGCACCATTTTTCAAGCCATGTATTCATCTGCAATATCCTTCTATTTCTATTCTGACTGGCCCGTGGTACTGGTAGTAATCCAGAGATTATTACCTTTGAGGTCCTACTTTTAAGTTTATCTCCTAGCTCCCTGAATTCACCTTGTAGGACCTCATCCCTTTTTTTACCTATATCGTTTGTGCCAATATGCACCACGCCAACTGGCTGTTCACCCTCCCCCTCCAGAATGTTCTGCAGTCGTTCAGTGACATCCCTGACCCTTGCACCAGGGAGGCAACATACCATCCTAGAGTCTCGTTTGCGGCCGTAGAAACGACTATCTATTCCCCTGACAATTGAATCCCCTATTACTATTGCCCTTCCCCTCTTTTTTCCCCCCTCATGTGCTGCAGAGCCACTCACGGTGCCATGAACCTGGCTGCTGCTGCATTCCCCTGATGAGCCATCTCCCTCAACAGCATCCAAAATGGTATACTTGTTTA
>CM069163.1:2129873-2179873 GCA_035221665.1 Okamejei kenojei | reverse complement strand
GCCGTGCCGGCGGCTTTGCGCAGGATGCGGTACAACCAGAGCTCGGTGCTCGGCGGGCTAGATGATTACGGGAAAGAAAATCCACCTGCGGGCTGGATGATTTTGGGGTACGTGCCGTTTTCGGCCCGGGGACCGTAGGTTGCCGACCCCTGATGTACAGGCAGGTGAGATCAGTTTAACGTGGCATCATGATCAGCATAAACATTGTGGGCCTAGGACCTGTTCTTAGCAGTACCGAGCTATGTTGTATGGAACTCAAATTCATAAAAAACACAATCTCCAATATACAAAACATGTTGACTATCCCTAATCAGCCTCTGTCTATTCAAGGTACACAAAATGCTGGAGAAACTCAGCGGGTGCAGCAGCATCTATGGAACGAAGGAGATAGGCAACGTTTCGGCCTGTTCCTTCTTTAACACTCTGTCTATCCAAAATGCATAAATATCTCACCCTCAGAATCCTCTTCAGTAACTAGCATGGATGTTCAGCTCATTGGTCTATAGTTCCCAGGATTTTCTTTGCAATCCTACTTTATTTAAGAAGCACAACATTAGCCACCCTTCAGTCTTCCGAGACAACCATGTCTGAATACTGCAGGAAGGTTCCTAAAGGGGAACCTTGATATTAGTTTAGTTTAGTTTACAGATCAAGCGCAGAAACAGGCCCTAGTCCATGCCAACCAGCGATCCCCATACTTCTATCCTATACACTAGGGACAATTTATAACAAACCCAATTAACCTACAAACCTGTACGTCTTTGGAGTGTGGGAGGAAACCAGGGCAAACTGACGTGGTCACGGGGAGAACGTACAAACTCCATACAGACAGCATCCATAGTCAGGCTCTCTGGCACTGTAAAGCAGCAACTCTACCACGGTGTCTCCGTGCTGCTGATTTGATGTCACAAGATTAATGACATTAAGATATCTCCACATGCTCCAAGCCAGCGGGAACAACAATTCAACAGCCTTGTGACAGATCTCTATAATTATAAAACTCCGATCTTGGAGGTGTGTGCGTCTGTGTGTATAATCACATCTTCTCGAAAAAACGTTGAGCTAATGGTAAAATCTTTACATATTCCGGTAGAGAATTATCCCCTGGAATCCGAAATCGTCTTATCTGAAAAATTCAAGCTTTATTTCTCGAGTTATTAACCAAAATGTTAAAAAATCTGAAAACACTTTTTTTTTAAACCCAGCTGGCTTTGACTGATGACGTCACAATGGGTCTGCGTGTTGCCATCTTGGATCTGCACGCTGCGAGTGACCCCCCCCCCCATCTCTCCCTCCACTCCCCCGTTATTCATAAGACGCAACCCTCTCACCCCCACCTCCCCCTCCTCTCCCCCCCTCCTCTCCCCCCCTTCTCTCCCCCCCTCCTCTCCCCACCCCTCTTCTCCTGCCCCTCCTCTCTCTCCTCCCCTCCTTATATTCAAAAGAGGCTTGGGAGTCGCTTCTCTTCGGGGGTTTCGCTTTCTCTCAGTGATCACTTTCTCTCTCTGGCTCCTCGGTCGGCTCCTCTCTCTCCCCCCTCCCTTCCCACCCCGCCTCCTCCCCTCTCCACCCCTCTCTCACCCACCCCAGTTTTTTCACCTCCTCTCTCTACCCCCTCCCCTCCTCTCTTTTCCTCCCCCCATCTCAACCACCTCCTCTCTCTCCCCCCATCTCAACCCCCCCCAACATCCCCCCCCACCCCCTCTATCCCCCCCCCCCCCTCTCACCCCCACCCTCTCACCTTGACCACTTCCTGTCTGCACTGTATATAGATTTTAGAAAAAGTGCCACCATATATCGTTATGATTTTTGGCCATCTTACTCACAGTCCTCCGCCGCTGAGGCAGCCCTGAGGATTTTTCCGATCGATGAAAAATAAAAAAGTCATGAATGTTTTAAAAATCTTGAGATCAGTTGATTGGTCCTCTCGCATGTCAATCACCATGATGAAGGTAACGCCCCTCCGGGGAGAGGGGAGGGGCAGGATTATAAAACCCCGGATGCCTGGACGTGACACAGTCACTCTGGAAGATCACGAGGGAAAGGCCATTCTGCTGTGAGTCTGCTGAACTATGAGTCTACTGAACTGTGAGTCTAACCTTTATGTGCTTTATGTGGTTTATGTAGTTATGTGCTTTATGTGGTTAACCCTTTATTTGCTTGCAATAAATGATTTGTTATCCAGCAATGCGCTTGCAATGTATGATTTGTTAACCCTTAATGTGCTTGCAATAAATGATTTGTTAGCCAGTAATGTGCTTGCAATGAATGATGATTTGTTAACCCTTAATGTGCTTGCAATAAATGATTTGTTAGCCCTTAATGAAATGAAATGAGTTGTTTGGCCTGCCCTGTGCTTGAAATTGAAATGGAAATTAAATGAGTTGTTTGGCCTGCCCTATGACTTTGCTTTTGCTTTGCCTTTGCTTTGCTTGCCCTCACTTGAAATGAAAGCAAATGGATTGTATTGTTGGCTGGCCCCGCCTGCCCTGTGCTTTTGGTTTTGGCTTTGCTTTGCTTGAGCTCACCTGAAATGAAAGCAAATGGATTGTATTGTTGGCTGGCCCCGCCAGCCCTGTGCTTGACTTGACTTGACTTGAAATGGATTGACTTAACATGAAACAAATTGAAATGGATTGTTGGCTCTGCACTCACTGTGCTTGACTTGACTTGACCTACAACACCCATGCTAGCCCTCCAGAACCCCCTCCACTGGCCACCAATATTGGAATTGGTGGAGAGGTGGAATATTGTGTTGGAGGAACCAGCCCTCCCGTGTGAACCTGGGAATCCGTCGAGGAAAGAGATTAAAAAAGTCCCCCCCCCCCCCACCCACATAATACATAACTAATGATACATTAACAACAGACTAAAAACAGCAAAAGAAGGAAAGGATGAGACAGACTGTTGGCGAGGCTGCCATCGTGCAGCGCCACCTGGTGGGTTGTGAGCCTCGCAAGCAGAATACGAGATTCTGGGCCTCCAGTTTGCGTGTGACCTCACTCTGCCAGTGGAGGACATTTCATGGTATTTTGGTGCTTCTTTAAACAAAATGGGGAGGGAGAGGGGGTTCCGTGTCTGACTATCTCTTTTGAAGAATTGAATTTTGAAAACCACATCATTATCACTTGGAAAGGCATTGAGGTTTAATCCCTCCCTGACTAAGTCTGAACAAGGGTCTGGATCGGAAACGTCACCTATTCCTTTTCCCCAGAGATGTTGCCTGACCCGCTGAGTTGCTCCAGCATTTTGTGTCTATCATTGACGTTTAACCTGTGGCAGAGATTAGGGGTGTGAAATGGGACCAGATATCATGCAAGACTTGCCTCCTCGGCAGAGCTCAGGGGATTTGAACCAGTCCCATGACACGCGAGTCTCTCCTGAAGGTGGAAGGAAAGAAGTGGCAACAGTGCGAACGATGGAGGAGATCGATGTACAAGGCTGACATGGACCCGGTAAGATGGACCCTGATCAGAAAGATGAGGTGAGATTCTTTTGGAACAATATTTTTTATTTTTGTGGTTTGATTCCTCCATTTCCTGTTACTGAAGTCGTAAATATCGAGTTACCAGCCTACAGTGCAGCAGAGATGATAAAGTATTATGTACATTATAACACATGTCACATATAGTATAGGTTGTGCAATGTTAACTATGTCCCAAACATCTTGGACATCTCCATCCATCGTGGATTATGATGGCACATTTGCAGGGACTATCTCAGCACCCACAAACATTTCCTCGCTGTCCACCAACTCGCTGAAGCACTGGTGGAATTCAGGCAAGGCCATGAACATGGGGAAGCCATAGGGTGTGTTCATTCCTTCCACGGGTCTTTGTAAAGCTGGGTCTTGGACACTGGGCACACAGATCCTTAGAATAGACTGTTGTCGATCTCTTGGATTTAGTAAAGCAAGTTTAACCTGTCAAAAGAGAAGGCACAATCTGAGCACCAACCCTGAGACACATAGCGTCACAGTCATACGTCACGGAAACAGGCCCTTCAGCCCAACTTATCCATGCTAACCAAGATGGCCTATCTACACTAGTCCCATTTGCCCACATTTGGCCCACATCACTTTAAACCCTTCCTATCTAGGAATCTTTTAAATGGTGTTACAAGACCTATCTCACCTACCTCCTCTGGCAGCTTGTTCTACAGTGCATTCAGAAAGTATTCAGACCCCTTCACTATTTACACATTTTGTTACATAGAAAATAGGTGCAGAAGGAGGCCATTCGGCCCTTTGAGCCAGCACCGCCATTCATTGTGATCATGGCTGATCGTTACGTTACAGCCTTATTCTAAAGGATTAAATTCTTTTTTTTTTAATTATCAATCTACACACAATATCCCATAATAAAAAAGCAGAAACAGGTGTTTAGAAATTTTCACTAAGCCATTAAAAATAAATAACTGAAATATCACATTTACATAAGTATTCAGACCTCAACAAGATGATGCTATAAGCTTGGCACACCTGTATTTGGGTAATTTCTTCCATTCTTCTCTGCAGATCCTTTCAAGCTCTGTCAGGTTGGATGGGGAGCGTCGATGCAGGCCAAAGAGTTCAATCTTGGTTTCATCAGACCAGTGAATCTTGTTTCTCATGCCTTTTGGAAAACTCCAAGCGGGCTGTCATGTGCCTTTTACTGAGGAGTGACTTCCGTCTGGCCACTCTACCATAAAGGCCTGATTAGTGGAGTGCTGCAGATATAGTTGTCCTTCTGGAAGGTTCTTCCGTCTCCACAGAGGAACTCTGGAGCTCTGTCAGAGTGATCATCAGGTTCTTGGTCACCTCCCTGACCAAGGCCCTTCTCCCCCGATTGTTCAGTTTGGCCGGGCGGCCAGCTCTATGAAGAGTCCTGGTGGTTCCAAAGTTCTTCCATTTAAGAATGACGGAGGCCACTGTGCTCTTCGGGACCTGCAATGCTGCAGGAATTGTTTTATACCCTTCCCCAGATCTGTGTCTCGACACAATCCTGTCTCGGAGGTCTACGGACAATTCCTTCATCTTCATGGCTTGGTTTTTGCTCTGACATGCACTGCCAACTGTAGGACCTTATATAGACAGGTGTGTGCCTTTCCAAATCATGTCCACTCAATTTAATTTACCACTGGTGGACTCCAATCAAGTTGTAGAAACATCTCAAGGATAATCAATGGATACAGGACAATTTTGCTCAATTTTGAGTGTCATAGCAAAGGGTCTGAATACTTATGTAAATGTGATATTTCAGTTATTTATTTTTAATTACTTTGGAAACATTTCTAAACACCTGTTTTCGCTTCTTCATTCCAGGGTATTGTGTATAGATTGATGATTAAAAAAATGAATTTAATCAATTTTAAAATAAGCCTGTAACGTAACAAAATGTGGAAAAAGTGAAGGGGTCTGAATACTTTCTGAATGCACTGTATATGCCCACCACCCACTGTGTGAAAAAGTTGCCCCTGAGGTTCCTATTAAAATTTCCCCTCTCACCACCCACTGCGATCTAATCTTCCAGAGTCCCTACCATGCAAAACCACCCACTCACCCTATATCCCCTGGTTCTTGATTCCCCTTGTTCTTGATTCCCCTACTCTGGGTAAAAGATTACATGCATTCACCCTGACTATTCCCCTCATGATTTTACACATCTCCACAAGATCACCTGCGCTCCAAGGAATAAACCTCCACCCTGCTCAACCACTCCTTAAAAGGTCAGGCCCTCAAAATCCTTGTCAATGTTCAACAACATCTTACCTATAGCAGAGCGACTGAAACTGAATGCAATACTCAAAATGCGGCTTTATCAACGTGTAGTACAAATGTAATATAACAATACAACTTCTATATTCAATATTTTGACTGATGAAGGCCTCAGGGGCTAAAATCCCAAGGGGGACATGCCCCCCTCCCCCCCCCCCATGTTTTGTAATCCGTATTTTAAAAATCAGTAAAAAAAAGCTATTAAAAATCTCCGCTTTCCGCGAGACAATGGGTGTGGGACTGATGATCAAGGGCGCCGATTGAACGAGAGAGACGTTGGTCAGCAGGCAGTGGGGGGGGGGAGGAGAGGACCATGATTATTCAGTGCGATGATTGGAGGAGGGAGGTATCGGTCCGAGGCGGAAGTATGGGGTTGGGACTGAGGATAGAGCACGGGGATTGGAGGAGGGAGACATCCGTAGAGTAAAGATCATAGAGCGTAGTTTGAATCGGCCAGTTCGTGGGGCTTTTCATCGCCCGGCACGGCCAGCTGCGGGATCTTCCACCGCCTCGTGGTCAAGTTGCTGCGTCGAGGCGATCGAGGCTCGTGATGTTGAAGCCCCGAGAACGGGCCGATTGAAGCCCCACGATTCGGGGCGAATGAAGGTGCTGTTGCTGGAGTTTGGAGTTGGTCACCAACCAGGTCAGCTCCCGATGTCACCGTCCACAGGGCCCGTGGCTGAAGCCTCGCGCGTGTGTATGCGCTCTTGCGCGGCCGCCAAGAAATTGTGTCCCCCCCCCCATGTTTTGAGAGCGATTTCTGTGCCTGGAAGGCCTAGATATCAGAAGCCTTTTTCGACTACCCAATGTGTGACACCACTTTCAAGGAGTCCATCTGATCCATCTGATCTTCAACACTACCCAGCCATTCACTGTAAAGGTCCTGCCCTGGTTTGACTTTCAAAAATGCAACACCTCACACCTATCTGGATTTTACTTCGGAGTCACGTGAATGACTACGTGAAGAACCCGCCAGCGCGCATGCGTGTCATATTGTCGAACGCATAGAGCAGCAACTGGCCGGCTGGCGTGCGGCTCCAGCGGTAAGTTTAAAAAAGACCCACAGGTAAGTTCTTACCTATTCTGAGGTCATTTTTCTGCTCTGTAAATTGCTTTACAGAATGAGGTGTTTTCCAATAATGGATAAGTCGAGGGCCAAGCCCAAACGGACCGCGACGAAACAGGCTGCGGACTGCGGAAGTACACGCAGTCTGCAGCGGCCGAATTCACCTCCCGGGTCGCTGGCAGCTGAACCAGTAACCTCCAACATGGCCCCTCCAGAATCCGCTGTGGTTCCCCAGAAAGGGGGTAAAGCCAAGCGTGTCGGATAGGCCCGTGGAATCCGATGAGTCGGGCTGGGAAGATTCACCTCCTACGGATAGCGCCCTAGCACATATGTCTTGCATGGAGCATTTGATGGTGCAGATCCTCCAACGTGACATGCTCCAGCAGACGGAGCTTTCTCAACGTGAGTCTCCTCGGACACCCACGGCAGCACCTGGTACAGGGCTGCATAGTATCTCCCTCTCCTCGGAGGGGAGCATACGGAGTCAGTACTGGGCTGGGGATTTGGCTGAAGGTACGTCTAGTGTGCTGGAGGTGCATGAAGCTCAGAAGTCATCGCCTCTGATCTCCAAATTCGTGATACCGTCGCTAACTGGGGAACCATTACAAGAACAGCTGGCGGCAGGTATTGACTACTTCATATCCCACCAGCAGCAGGAGCAAGTTATAACGGATACAGCTGCCAAGTACTTGGCACCTGCAAACTGTGCTTCCATAAATGTTCCTGCGGTGAACAATTCAATTTGGGGACATATTGGTGGGGGCCCAAGACGTAAAATTCCAAAAGGCCCTCAAATTGCTGGCATCGGGAATTACGCCGTTTGCAGGTCTATAGAAGGAACATCGCTATCGGATGAGCGGGAGGATGCCCTGGCACTGTTATGCAGTGCTCAGTACGAAATCAACTGCTTCAGGAAAAGTGCCATCCGACCTGCCCTGAACCCTAAGTTTGCGGGGTATGCAAAACCAGCAAGACCCAGCCGCCAAGTCTACTATTCGGGGAGAACCTGTCAAAACAGGTCAAGGACCTGGATAAGGAGTCAAAGGTTGTCGGAGTAATTAAGGCGCCATCAACCGGCAAGACCTCCCAATTTCGGCGGCAGCACCCCTATGCATCCACCAGCAGGAAACGATATCCGGAGGCTAGTGAAAGCTCGAAGGCCGTGTTTTCTGGACAAAGGTCTTTTTAGGTCAAGGCCCAGAACGGCCTTCTTGGAAAATGCGCCAATCCCATATCACAGCATCCCTACCCCCCAGGACTCGGGGACGGAAGAAGCAAATACAAACCCATCGGTAACCAGGAAGGTAGGTGGGTCTGGCTTCTTCTGGGACTTTAGGGGTAAATATGATTCACAGGTTGGTGGTAGGTTACACTTGTTTTGGGGTGCATGGAGTTCCATAACATCTGACCTTTTTATACGGCACAGTATTCAAGGCTATAAAATTGAGTTCCTTCGCAACTCATTTCCACCCACATAGCATGCTCCTAAACGGACGTTTGTGCTCTCACAGCAAGAAAGTTTAGATATGCATACAGAAATTTTGAGGTTACATTCGAAAGGGATAATTGAGAAATCCCAGCATGCCTCTCAGGAATTTGTATCTAATATATTTACAAGGAAAAAGAAAGATGGTAGTTGCCGCATCATCATTGATTTAACACAGCTTAATACTTTTGTGCAGTACAAACACTTTAAAATGGAAACATTTGATACGGCCAAACACTTGATTTCCAAAGGATACTTTATGGCTTGCATCGATCTTAAGGATGCGTACTATTCAGTACCCATACACAAGGATCACCGAAGGTATTTGAAATTTAACTGGATGGGGCAACTGTGGCAGTTTAAGGCTTTGCCTAATGGGTTAACATCAGCCCCCAGGTTGTTTACTAAAATCTTAAAACCAGCACTTGCGCTTCTTAGGGCACAGAAATATATTGTCATGGCATATTTGGATGATATCTTAATTATTGGGACAACTCTGGAATCAGCTAAATTAGCGGTTGCAGCCACCAAACGCTTGTTTGAGAAATTGGGGTTTCTCATCCATCCAGATAAATCCAAATTAATACCTTCCACTGTTATGGATTATTTAGGATTTTCTGTTAACTCTGTTCACATGTCTGTGACTCTACCTGGGGGCAAGGCCGCAGTATTAGTAGAGGCCTGTCACAGCCTTATTGTCGTCAAGCAACCCTCAATTTGACAAGTAGCTAGGGTGATTGGCAAGCTAGTGGCGGGATTTCCAGCCACACAGTTTGGACCTTTGCATTATCAAAATTTACAGAGGGCAAAGGTACAAGTACTCAAAATTCATGCTGGTCACTTTGACAGACCTATGTAGTTACCAACCAATGCTATTTCTGAATTGCAATGGTGGATATTAAACATTCGGCATTGTTCTAATACCATTGTAGTCAGTTCCTTCAGTTGTTTTACAGACTGATGCTAGCGCTCTAGGTTGGGGTGCTCCCGATACCATCTCTAGTTATGGTAGCAGATGGGACATGCATGAGTCTTTTTTGCTTCAATCACATGGTATTAATTATTTAGAATTGTTGGGTGCGTTCTATGGCCTAAGAGCCTACTGCACAGACATGCGTCATCTGCATGTCCGACTTCAGGTTGACAACACAACTGCGGTGGCTGATATCGATCACACGGGTGGAATTAAGTTGATACCCCGTGATTATTTGGCTAACCTTATTTGGCACTGGTGCATCAAGAGAAATATTTGGGTATCAGCTACTTACCTTCCAGGTAAGCTTAATACAGTGGCGGACAACAGGTCACGACTATTTAATGACAACACCGAATGGATGTTGGACCACAAAGTGTTTACAGACATTGTAGCTTGATATGGAACACCGGATATCGACCTGTTCGCATCCAGGCTCAATCACCAATTGCCAACATATGTTGCTTGGGAGCCAGACCCTGGAGCAGTGGCGATGGATGCATTCTCGCTGCATTGGGGAGGATTGTTTTTCTGTGCATTTCCTCCCTTCTGCCTCATCAGTCGGGTCTTGCAAAAAATCCAACAAGATTTGGGTATTTTGGTAGTACCCGACTCTCCTACTCAGCCATGGTTCCCTGTGGTTCTGGGTATGGTATCAGAACCTTGTATGGCCGTTCCCAAAAATTGTAATTTATTGGTTCATCCTGTTACAGGTGAGAGTTGGCACATGCCGGTTAAATTTGTCAATTTGCGGAGTCTGAGGAGACCTTTCTTGCGGCTCGGACCGGCGGATCGAACATTGGATATGATCACGGCGCATGGAGAGATTCCACTAAAAAACAATATATCTCCTATATTAAAAAATGGGAGATGTTTTGTGCATGAACTGACATCACGTATAACTCAGCTCGTGTGACTGATGTATTAGAATTCTTGTCCAGTCTTTACTTTGATGAACGCTTGTCCTACAGTGCCATTAACTGTGCCAGAAGTGCACTGTCGTCCTACTTATGGCGAGGGTCCAGACACCATCCTCTAGTGTCAAGACTTTTGAAGGGCATTTTTAATACCAATCCCCCCAGGCCTAGGTACACCCACATTTGGGATGTTAGCACTGTCCTGACGCTGTTTAGGGGATGGGCTCCAGCTACGCCCCTGTCTCTGACCAAGCTAACTTATAAAGTGGTTATGCTGATGGCACTGATCTCGGCTCAACGAGTCCAGTCGCTGCATAAATTGCGACTGGACACTATGACTATGGCTGCCGATAAAATAACATTCTATATATTCGAATTAAGTAAACAGGATAGACCAGGGACATCTGGTCATAAATTGGAATTCGTAGCCTATCCCATGGACCGTCGTTTATGCATAGTCACCCATTTACTTCAATATGTCAGGATCACAAAAAACCTTAGAGACTCTGAAATGGCTTTATTTGTCAGTCATAAAAAACCTCACAAAAGGGTGTCTGTGCAGACCATCTCTAGGTGGCTAAGACAGATTTTGGCTTTGGCACGTGTCGATACTGATGTTTTTAAATCTCATTCCACCAGGGCAACAAAACGGTTGGAAGTTCCCATGGACCACATCCTTGTGACGGCAGGATGGTCTAGTGAAATAACTTTTCAAACACAGAAACATAGAAAATAGTTGCAGGAGGAGGCCATTCGGCCCTTTGAGCCAGCACTGCCATTCATTGTGATCATGGCTGATCGTCCCCTATCCATAACCCGTGCCTGCCTTCTCCCCATATCCCTTGACTCCACTAGCCCATAGAGCTCTATCTAACTCTCTTTTAAATCCATCCAGTTATTTGGCCTCCACTGCCCTCTGTGGCAGGGAATTCCATAAATTCACAACTCTCGCGGTGAAAAGGTTTTTTCTCACCTCAGTCTTAAATGACCTCCCCTTTATTCTAAGACTGTGGCCCCTGGTTCTGGACTCTCCCAACATTGGGAACATTTTTCCTGCATCTAGCTTGTCCAGTCATTTTATAATTGTATATGTTTTTATAAGTTTTCCCCTCTTCCTTCTAAACTCCAGTGAATACAAGCCTAGTATTTTCAATCTTTCCTCATATGACAGTCCCGCCATCCCACGGATCAATCTCGTGAACCTATGCTGCACTGCCTCACAAGGATGTCCTTCCTCAAATTAGGAGACCAAAACAGTACACAATACTCCAGATGTGGTCTCACCAGAGCCCTATGCAACTGCAGAAGAACCTCTTTACTCCTGTACTGAAATCCTCTTGTTATGAAGGCCAACATTCCATGAGCTTTCTTCACTGCCTGTTGTACCTGCACGGCAACTTTCAGTGACCGGTGTACAAGGTCTCGCTGTACCTCCCCCTTACCTAACCTAACCCCATTGAGATAATAATCTGCCCCCTTGTTTTTGCCTTCAAAGTGGATAACCTGACATTTATTTGTATTATACTGCATCTGCCACGCATCTGCCCACTCACTCAACCTGTCCAGGTCACCCTACAACCTCCTAACATCCTCTTCACAGTTCACACTGCCACCCAGCATTGTGTCACCTGCAAACTTGCTAGTGTTGCTTCTAATTTCCTCTTCCAAATCATTAATATATATGGTAAACAGTTGTGTCCCAACACCGAGCCTTGCGGCACTCCACTCGCTATCGTTCACTCCTACTCTTTGCTTCCGGTTTGTCAACCAATTTTCTATCCATGTCAATACCCTACCCCAATACCATGTGCTCTAATTTTAGTCACCAGTCTCCCATGTGGGACCTTATCAAAGGCTTTCTGAAAGTCTAGATATACTACATCCACTGGCACCCCTTCATCCATTTTACTTGTCACATCCTCAAAAAACTCCAGAAGATTAGTCAAGTATGATTTCCCTTTCATAAATCCATGTTGACTTGGACTAATCCTTTTACTGCTATCCAAATGCCCCATTACCACCTCTTTAATAATTGACTCCAGCATCTTTCCCACCACCGAAGTCAGCCTAACTGGTCTGTAATTCCCCATTTTCTCTCTCGCTCCTTTTTTGAAAAGTGGGATAATCCACAGGAACTGATCCTGAATCTATTGAACATTGGAAAATGATCACCAATGCGTCCACTATTTCTAGAGCCACCTCCCTGAGGACCCTGGGATGCAGACCATCAGGCCCAGGGCATTTATCATCCTTCAGCCTACCCAATACTATTTCCCGCCTAATGAACATTTCTTTCAGTTCCTCTACCCCCTTAGATCCTCTGTCCTCTAGTACATCTGGGAGATTGTTTGTGTCTTCCTTAGTGAAGACAGATCCGAAGTACCTATTCAACACTTCTGCCATTTCCTTGTTGCCCATAATAATTTCACCCGTGTCTGCCTTCAAGGGACCCACATTTGACTTTGCTACTCTTTTTCCCTTAACATAGCTAAAGAAGCTTTTACTGTCCTTCTTTATATTCCTGGCCAGCTTCCCCTCGTACTTCATCTTTTCAGCCCGTATTGCCCGTTTTGTTTCCTTCTGTTGTCCTATGAAAGTTTCCCAATCCTCTGGCTTCCAGCTACTCTTTGCTGTGTTATACATCTTTTCTTTTAGTTTTATTCTATCCCTAACTTCTCTTGTCAGCCACGGTTGCCTCCTACTCCCCTTAGAATCTTTCTTCCTTTTTGGAATGAAATGATTCTGCGTCTTCTGGATTATGCCCAGAAATTCCTGCCATTGCTGTTTCACCGTCATTCCTGCTAGGATCCCTTTCCAGTCTACCTTGGCCAGCTCCCCTCTCATGTCTTCATAGTCCCCTTTGTTCAACTGCATCACTGACACTTTCAATTTAACGTTCTCCTTCTCAAATTGCAGATTAAAATGAACCATATTATGATCACTACCTCCAAGCAGTTCCTTATCATATCTGGTTCATTTGAACAAACATTTAGTAAAAAAAACCATTGCCAGGGCAGGGTTGTTTACGGAGTCGATTTTAAACTAAATTATAATCTGCCCTGAGTGTAAGGGGTCATTATTATTTATTTGTTAATAAAGCATCAGCATGTTCAAATAACCATGTCATGTCTGAATGCATTGTACAGTTACTCCTCCTTAGTCACGGCATGAAATCACGGAGCTTTGAAATCTTCACGTAGTCACTCACATGACTCCGAAGTAAAATAGTAAGATTAAATGAAAACTTACCAGTTTGATCTTGATTTTAGGAGGAGTTACATTGAGGGATTACGTGCCCTCCACTCCCAACCCTCTATCATAAAGGTCAGCTGGTATGCTAGTTCTCTAATCTTACTATATTCAGTTCACCAACTGTCATCTGTGATTTCACACCGCTGCTTTGAAGATTGACGCACATGCGTGCTGGCTGGTTCTTCACGTAATCCCTCAACGTAACTCCTCATAAAATAAAGATCAAACTTCAAACTGGTAAGTTTTCATTTAATCTTACTATTAAACTCGATTAACCATTCCTCAACCCATTTGCCCAGGTGATCAAGATCCCACTGCAGTTTTTGACAACCATCATCACTATCTACGATACCACCCACATCCATGTCATCGCAAACTTACTAATCATGCCTTGTTCATTTTAATCCCAATCATTGATATAAACCACAAACAGCAACGGGTCCAGCATCGATCACGGAGGCACACCACCAGTCCAAAAAACAATCTTCTACCATCACCATCTGCTTCCATCTATGAAGCCGGCCCCATAGCAGAAACATCCGCATTGTGGGGCTGGAAACTGGAAGTATCCGGAGCTAATTCTGCTACCACCATCATCTATTGCGACAAGTGATGGCTTCCACTGATTGTCGCCGGAAGCTTGCGTCCTTTTCAGGATGGACGATGACAGTGATGTCAACATTTGTAACAAGATGGACATAAAAAAGAAGAAGGAGATCTACGAAACCAATTCTCTATCCAGTTAGCTATCTCTCCCAGAATCCCATGCCATCTAACCTTCCAGAGTGCCTACCATGCAAAACCTTGCAGAAGTCCACATAGATTTTTCCCTCGTAAATCTTTTTGATTACTTCATAAAAAACTCGATCAGTTCCAAAGATGCATCCTTCCAAGTACAAAACCCGAGGTCAGGATTGAACCCAGGTCTGCGGCGTTGTGAGGCAGCAGCTCTATCAGCCGTGCCACTGTTCTGCTCTGAGGAACCGAGGACATTTTTGTTCCTTAATTCCTGCCGATGACTCGTTCAGTAACCTTTAAGGAAGTTGGTGCGTTAACCATGTGTAAACCTGACATAATCTTTAGAGCTTTGCAAAATTTGTTATTTGTAAGATTAAATAGGATGCCTTGTAACATGAACAAGATTATATTATTTTTATACAGAAATAAAAATTTAAAATTAGCTTAATCATTGGATGGCAGAGTGACGCAGCGATGGAGTTGCCGCCTAACAGCGCCAGAGACCCAGATATTTCAATCCTGAATACGGGTGCCGTCAGTATGGAGGTTGTACGTTCTTCCTGTGTCTGCGTGGGTTTTCTCCGGGTGCTCGCTTTTTCTCACATTCCAAAGACAAACAGGTTTAGAGATTCAGTTCAGTTTAGTGTGTTGTTACGTGTTCCGAGGTGTACAGATACATGATAAGGGAATAATCTTTAGGGCAAGATAAAGCCAGCAAAGCCATCAAAGATAGTCTGATGGTTACCAATGAGGTAGATAGTAGTTCAGGACTGCTCTCTAGTAGTGGTAGGATGATTTAGTTGCCTGATAACAGCTGGGAAGAAAGTCCCTGAGTCTGGAGGTGTGTGTTTTCACACTTCTATGCCATTTGCCAGATAGGAGAGGGGAGAAGAGAGAGTGGCTAGGGTGCGACATCCTTGTTTATGCTGCTGGCCTTGCCGAGGCAGCGTGTCAATGGAAGGGAGGTTGGTTTGTGTGATGGTCTGGGCTGCGTCCACAATTATCTGCAATTTCATGCGGTCTTGGATGAGCTGTTCCCAAACCAAGCTGTGATGCATCCCGATAAAATGCTTTCTACAATGCATTTGTAGAAATTGTGGAGAGTTGTTTGGGAAATGCCAAACTTCCTAAGCCTGCTAAGGAAGTAGAGGCGTTAGTGTGCTTTCTTGGTCGTTGCTTTAATATGGGTGGTCCAGGAGAAATTGTTGGTGATATTGACTCGTAGGAATTTGAAGTTTTCAACCATCTCTACTCTGGCACCATCAATGCAAACTGGGGTATGTTCACTTCCTGAACTCCAATCACTATCTCCTTTGTCTTGCTGACATTTAAAGGTTGTTGTCTCGACACCAGGCCACAAGGTTCTGAAACTTCTTCCTGTATTCCGTCTCATCACTATTTGATATCCGGCCCACAATGGTGGTGTTGTCCGCAAATTTGTAAATTGAGTTGGTTTGGTACCTGGCTGCACAGTCATGGGTGTCCAAGGAGTAAAGAAGGGTGCTGAGAACATATCCTAGTGGAGCCCCAGTGTTGGGGATTATTGTGGTGGATAATTTGTCCCCTATCCTCACTGATTGGGGTCTGGTGGTCGGGAAGTCAAGAATCCAGTTGCAGAGATGAGTGCTGACACCAAGTCCTGCAAGTTTGGCAATGAGCTCGGATGGTATAATGGTGTTAAAAGCAGAGCTGTCTATGAATAGTAGTCTGCCGTAGGTGTCTCTCTTATCCAGGTGTTCCAGGGATGAATGTAGGACCAGGGAGATGGCATAGTCCGTGGACCTGTTGTGGCCGTGGGCGAACAGCAATGGATCAAGGCCGCTGGGTAGACTGGATTTAATGCATTCCATAACCTGCCTCTCAAAACATTTTATGATGGTGGATATCAAGGCCATGGGACGGCAGTCGTTTAGGCATGAGATCTTCGGCACCGAGGCTTCAGTAAGTTGTAAAATTGTTGCTCAAGTGTAGGACAGTGTTAGTGTAGGGGGATCGCTGGCCGGCCTGGACTCGGTGGGCAAAAGGGCTGTATCTCTAATATCTAAAATAAATTCTAAGTAGCCCAGTGCCAATACAATGTTGATTTGCATAAAGATAGACACAGACTGCTGGAGTAACTCCCACTGAGTTAGTCCAGTATTTTGTGTCTATCTTCGAATTAAACACAGTTCTGCAGTTCTTTCCTGCACATGTTGGTTTGCATTAGTTTGGATGGATAGCGTGAAGATGATCACTCAGCAGAAAGTCTCTCAACAAACAAGTGGCCTCCCTATTTTTAGCTGGAAGCAACTCTTTACTGGAAATGTAACTCTTTACCAGAAATAAATCTGAAGTGATCACTCATCATTTAACAGAGAGCAACAGCTGTTTTGTTTAGCATGGTAGGGGCTCGCACTATTTCAATGCACTAGTTGGGCACATACTTCACTACATGGGTCTCTGATCTTTCCGCTTAAGGCCACGGGAAATATTATTATATACCCAGTCTTTTACCCAGAGTAGGGTAATCAAGAACCTGTGGACACAGGTTTAAGATGAGAGCAAAAGGATATATTGGGAACCTGAGGGGCAACTTTTTCACTCAGAGGGTTGGTATATGTAGAGGCAGTGACTATAACAGCATTTAAAAAGCCACTTGGACAGGTACATGGGAGCAACGGTTGAGAGAGACATGGGCCAAGTGCAATCAAATGGGACTAGCTTAGATGGGCCATCTTGGTCGACATAATGAGTAGGGCTGAAGGGCCTGTTTCGGTGCTATATGAGTATGACATATCTAAAACACGTTGGTAGGGCAAACCTCCCAGCTGATATTTTGAGCAAAAAAAGTGCAGGGGGAGGAATTTCAGCATGAGATTGCAAGAAACGTTTCTGGTTCCATGAATCCTTACCTTTTCTTTGAAAGGCCACTGAGTCAAGGCATCATAGTGTCCCTTCAGCAAGATGTAGTAGAGTGAAATGTGCGTTCCCTTCCAGTCTTCATGGCCATTCAGGTAGATACGTAGGCACATCTTATAACTATATGTGGAGAAATAGAATTCTGTGAAAGTAACAGAGGACAAGGAATCAATTCTCATAAATCTTCTGATTATCGTTGTAGAAACATAGAAGCAGAAGGAGGCCATTCGGCCCTTCGAGCCAGCACCGACATTCATTGTGATCATGGCTGATAGTCCCCTATCAAGAACCTGTGCCTGCCTTCTCCCCATATCCCTTGACTCCATTAGCCCCTAGAGCTCTATCCAACTCTCTCTTAAATCCATCCAGTGATTTGGCCTCCACTGCTCTCTGTGGCAGGAAATTCAATAAATTCACAACTTTCTGGGTGAAAAAGCTTTTGCTCACCTCAGTCTTAAATGACCTCCCCTTTATTTGAAGACTGTGGGCCCTGGTGCTGGACTCGCCCAACATTGGGAACATTTTTCCTGCATCTAGCTTGTCCAGTCCTTTTATAATTTTCTATGTTTCTATAAGATACCCCCTCATCCTTCTAAACTCCAGTGAATACAAGCCAAGTCTTTTCAATCTTTCCTCATATGACAGTCCCGCCATCCCAGGGATCAATCTCGTGAACCTAAGCTGCACTGCCTCAATCACAAGGATACATTAGTACGTTTGCACAGTTCATCAGCGAAGCAGTTTAGTTTAGTTCCGGGTCCACGCCGACCAGCGGTCCCCGCACATTATCACTAACGTACACACACTAGGGACAATCTTTTACACATACGCCAAGCCAATGAACCTACATAGCTGTACGTCTTTGGAGTGTGGGAGGAAACCAAAGGTTTTGGAGAAAACGCACGCGGGCACGGGGAGAACGTACAAACTTCGTACAGACAGCACCCGTAGTCGGGATTGAACCTAGGGCTCTGGTGCTGTGCCACCGTGCCGCCCTAAGTTTAGTTTAGATCAGAGATACTGCGCGGAAACAGGCCCTTTGGCCCATCAGGTCCAGGGGGGTTCACATGCCTACACACACAGGGAACAGGACATTCTCCTTACATTCCTCAATGTTCCTTTGAATATATTTTAAAGAGGAAAATGAAATGGTGACGATAGGTTAATGTTGTGTAAGTATTAAATATTGGTGTAGGTAGGAACTCCAGATGCTGGTCTAGACCAAAGTTAAACACAAAATGCTAGAGTAACTCAGCGGGTCAGGGAGTATCTCTGGAATAAAGGAATGGGTAATGTTTCGGTTCGAGAACCTACTTCAGACTGCCCACATTCAAAAGTTTAGTAATTTGATATTTGTAAAGCTATTAATTTATATTCAAACCAAAGATAATTTGGGATGTGGGAGGAAACCGGAACACCCGGAGATAAACTCATGTGGTCACAGGGAGAACAGGCAAACTCCGCAAAGATAGCACCCAAGGTCGGGATTGAACCCACGTCTCTGGTGCTGTGAGGCAGCAACTCTACCAGCTGCGTCACTGTGCCACCCAATAGGTTCTTATTAAATCTTTCCCTCTCACCTTAACCATATGAATGAATGAATGAATGACTGAATGACTGAATGAATGACACTTTATTAAACATGTGGCATGTGGCACATACAAGGATGCAAAGATTCACCACATAAAGGCCGTGGACAAAGGTACAAAGTATTCCATTCAATCCCCAATGGTTCCCCTTTGTTCTTCGCGCACCCCCCCCCCCCCTCCCCCACGCTGGGTCCCTCTTGGTTCTGTGGTTCTCTGCTTCATATGTCCTCTGCTTCTTGTTTCCCCTACCCTAGGTAAAAGACTGAATTCCCCCTATCAATAGTAAGATTAATGAGAACTTACCAGTTTGAAGTTTGATCTTATTTTATGAGGAGTTACGATGAGGGATTACGTGAAGAAGCCCCACCAGGCGCATGTGCATTATACTTCAAAGCAGCGGTGTGAAAACACAGAAACTATAGTCGAAGTCATATAGTAAGACTCAGAAGAACTACCAGATTATCTTTGCGATTATGAGGGCCGGGAGTGGAGGGCACGTATTCCTCATCGTAACTCCTCATAAAATAAAGATCAAACTTCAAACGGGTAAGTTCTCGTTTAATCTTACTATTTTACTTTGGAGTCACGTGAGTGACTACGTGAAGATTTCAAAGCTCTGTGATTTCATGCCATAGATCCATCCCATACGACACACTGCTTCAGTTGACACAGTAGCGAATAAATAATGTGTTGAACATTGCTTCGAATTATCCAATAAACATTTTTTAATAATAATAAACAAAACAGTAATAACCCCTCTATCCCAGGGGGAAATTACAAATGATATTTAGAAAGAAAAGAAATTAAACCGAACCCAAAACAACATGCCCAAAACCTTGCACTGTCAGGACAGGTTTATCATAGAATTTTGAGAAGGTCACCTCCCTAGACCATCCTGCGGCCCCGAGGATTTGGTCTAGAGGCACGTCCTGTGCCTTCGCTGCGCATGTTGATGCCGCCCTGGTGGAGTGAGATTTAAACAATTGAGTGTCTACTCCAGCACAATCCAAAACCTGTTTTAACCATCTAGAAATAGTTTGTACTGACACCTTTTTATGAGGTTTTTTGTGGCTGATGAGCATTGCTGTCTCAGAGCCTCTGAGACTCTTAGTTACCTCGATATATTGACTCAGGTGCTTGACTACACATAGCGTTTGGTCAACGGAGTATGCTTTAAAGCTTACTTTGGTTCCGTCCATTCCTGGCCTGCTTTGTTTGATTAAATCATACACATAAAATGTAATGTTATCTACAGAAGACGCTGTTTCAGCTAGTTGGAGACACCCGCTAAATGCTACAAAAAGTAAATTAAAGGAAATACCCCTAGAGCCTGCGAGAGCGGGGGCGCAAGATGGCTCACCGATTGATAACACGGTCACAGACCCAGGAACGGAAACGACCACGGACAAAGAGAGCATGGCACATGAAACATCCACAACAACTGCGGGACACAAACTTCAGGTGTGCATCTGTGGTTGGGAGAAAATAACATCAATGATGGACTTGAAGATCCATCAAGGGAGGAAAAAGTGCTTGAGAGAGCAGAGACATGGGCCTCGCATTGACCAGTACTTCTTACGAAGCAACCAGTCAAATCAGTCGAATGAAGCACAGCGACGGGACACAAACCAAAGTTCGCAGAGCATCAGCACCCATGTCACTGAAGAGGGTGATACAAGCACAGAAATGCCGGTGGAGGAGCCCACGCAACAACTACAAAGACCTCCATTGGAGGGAAAGATCAAAGGGCACAAACAACCTGGAGTGAAGTGGCCCAAAGCTGTTGAAAAGAAAGAGTGGGAGACGGTCAACAGTGACCTTATACATATCTTGGAGCAACAAGTGGGCACAGCAGTGGAAAAGCTTGAAAGGATGGGCAACACAATCTACAGCTATGGAGAAGAACGGTTTGGGGTGAGTAAAGGGAGAGGTGGAAAGAAGTTACCAACACCAATCAAGTCCAGGAGGCAGCAGGAGATCGAGAGGCTAATCAGAGAGAGGAGACAGTTGAAAAAGCAATGGAAAAAAGCAACTGACGCAGAGAGAGAAGGTCTCATGCTACTCCAAGAGGACATCAAGAGCCGATTGGCAACCTTGCGAAAAGCAGAGAACATGAGGAAACTTTGCAAGAAGAAAGAACACACAAGAACACGGTTCTACAAAGACCCTTTCAAGTTCATCAAAGACCTCTTCACAAAGGAAAAAAGTGGAACTTTGAAAACATCAAAACAAGAATTGGAGGAACACCTGGAAAAGGCCCACCAAGACACGAAAAGGCTTGAGCAGTTAGTCATCCCACATGACATCCCGCCTATTCAACCACCTGAATTCAACCTGGACACCAGCCCTCCGAAATGGAAAGAGGTAGAGAACACTGTCCGGCGAGCAAGAGCAGCATCAGCTCCGGGGCTCTACAAGAATGCACCGGATGTGTTACGCTTTCTATGGAAGCTCATGAGGGTGGTGTGGAAGAAGCAAACAATACCTAAGGCGTGGCGAAGGGCCGGCGGCGTACTAATACCTAAAGAAAAGGATGCATCAGACATCAGCCAATTCCGGCCAATATGTCTCCTCAACGTCGAGGGAAAAATCTTTTTCAGCATTGTATCACAAAGGCTATCCACCTATCTGGTAACAAACAAGTACATTGATACATCTGTACAGAAAGCAGGAATTCCAGGATTTTCGGGCTGCTTGGAGCATACAAGCATGATCTGGCACCAGATCCAAGCAGCTAAGAAGGACAAGAGAGACCTACATGTGATCTTCCTCGATCTGGCCAATGCATTTGGTTCAGTTCCCCATGAACTCCTTTGGGAATATTTTGCCTTTTTCCATGTACCAGAGCTCATCACCACACTGGTCAAGAACTATTTCCAAGACCTGCAGCTGTGCTTCACAACAGCTGAATTCAGTACAACATGGCAGCACTTGGAAGTAGGCATCATGGCAGGCTGCACAGTCTCACCCTTGGCCTTTACAATGGCCATGGAAGTCATCATCAGGGCCTCAAAATGGGTGGTGGGCGGCGAATGAACCAGTGCTGGGCTCCGTCTGCCACCCATCAGGGCATACATGGACGACATGACAATAATAACCACTACTGCAGCATGCATCAAGCGGCTACTTGGAAAGCTGCAGGAGAACATCAAATGGGCCCGAATGAAAATCAAACCAAGTAAGTCTCGAAGCATCTCCATAGTTAAGGGGGTGCTTAGAGACACAAGGTTCTGCATCGGTGACAACCCAATACCAACAGTGTCTGAGCAGCCAGTAAAAAGCCTGGGCGGATGGTACAACGCAAGTCTCAAGGACAAAGAGCAGGTGCAACAGCTATGGCAAGAAATTGTCAACGCTGGAGAACATCAATCAGACCCTACTGCCTGGGAAACTGAAGCTCTGGTGCCTACAGTTTGGACTCCTTTCTCGGACAATGTGGCCACTGACCGTTTATGAAGCTCCAATAACAACTGTGGAGAAGATGGAGCGAACCATAACTTCATACGCGAAGAAATGGCTCGGTGTCCCACGATGTCTAACTAACATCGGCCTCTATGGCAAAGGGGTCCTGGAACTACCTCTCACTAGTCTAACAGAGGAATACAAGTGTTCCAAAGTAAGACTCCAGATGACACTGAGGGACTCTAGAGACAAGACCATCAGTGCTGTTGCGCCGCCCCTAGTAACGGGCCGGAAGTGGACACCATCTGATGCAGTACAGCAAGCTTCATCAGCCCTGAGGCACAAAGACGTCGTGGGGCAAGTGCAGCAGGGAAGAGGAGGCTTTGGCCTTGCGACAAGTAAACCCACTTAGCGAAAGGCCACAACATCAGAGCGGAGGACATTGGTGGTTGAGGAGGTGCGGCGACAGGAGGAGGCCGCAAGAAGTGCAAAGGCGGTCTCTCTTGCCAAACAGGGGCAATGGATGCAGTGGGAAGGTGTGGAGCGGAGGAAGATCAGCTGGAAAGACCTATGGGAAATGGAATCAAGCAAGATCAGCTTCATCATCAGAGCGACATACGACGTGCTTCCATCACCAAAGAACCTCCATCAGCGGTACGGCGAGGATCCAACCTGTGCCCTCTGCCCAACTCCAGCGACCCTCAAACACATCATGGTAGGCTGCAAGACCAGCCTCACGCAAGGGAGATACACGTGGCGGCATAATCAGGTATTAAAAAGCCTGGCAACAGCCCTTGAGAACAGGCGGTGTGCGACCAACTCCTTGCCTCCGAGAGCAAGCAACCCCTCCCACTTAAGGGCAACAACTTTTATCCGAGAAGGACAGAAAACACCTAAACATGGTTCCACCAGATCAGATGAAGGAAACCTATGCAGGGCCCGTGACTGGAGGATGCTGGCGGACATCGGCCGACAACTAATCTTTCCACCTGAAATTGCTTCAACCAACCTCAGGCCAGACTTGGTGTTCTGGTCCCTTTCACAGAAGACTGCTTACATCATAGAGCTCACAGTTCCATGGGAGAACTCTGTTGAGGAGGCCTATGAGCGTAAGAAGCTGCGCTACGCAGAGCTTGCAGCAGAGGCAACGCAGCGTGGCTGGAACACCAAAGTCTATCCAGTTGAAGTGGGATGCAGAGGATTTGTTGGGTCATCTACCATCAGACTGCTGAAGGAGCTTGGAATCCACGGTCAGGCTCCGCGGACGATCATAAGATCACTCTCAGACGCGGCTGAAAGAAGCAGCCGTTGGATTTGGGCAGTTTGACATGGAACACGCGCTGAGGGCTGATCATCCTGCAGCGGGCCGCCCTTGTGGAGGGTGTATAGTGTATAGTGGGAGTGGCGGCGCTGCCCTGGCAGCAGCGGCTCGCCTGCAGTCCGCCTGTATTTCTTTTTTTTGTTGTTTTCTTGTCTTGTTTTAGCATTAATTTGAGTTATTAGGTAGTGTATGTGTGTGGGAGGGGTGGGAGAAACGTTTTTAGTCTCTTCCTTTTGGGGGGACACGACTTTTCTTGTCATATCCCCCGTCTCCGTCTCCGTCTGCGCTGAGGCCTAATGGCGGAGCTGGCGGCCTCCAACTGCGACCGACCCTAGGCTCCGGAGGCAGAGCCAGCCAGGACTTACCAGCGCGGGGCTGGCCGACTTCGGGGCTGCGGCGGGTTCAGGCGTTCCGGCGGCCCGGCGGTCGACTCGGAGCTGTGGCGGCTTTCCGGTGGCGGTGGCAGCGGCAGCGACTTCAGAGGTTCGGCCGCGGGCCCAGTAGACGACATCGTCGGGAGCTCGCAGGTCGGTGACCTGTTTTTCCGGAGCTCCCGCGGTAACAGCTGCGTCCGCTGGACTGGAGGGCGGCAGCTTCGGCAGCTTCGACTGCCCCGGGCCGTGGAGTAGAACAGGCCCGCTTGCGGAGCGCGGTTCACCCGCGGGACTTATTTACATCACCCGGTGTGGTCACAACATCGGAGGCCCGGGTCGCCTCAGCGCAGAGGAAGAGGAAGAACAAGAAGGGAAGAGACAAAGACAAGATTTTTGCCTTCCATCACAGTGAGGAGGTGTCTGGTGAACTCACTGTGGTGGATGTTAAATATGTGTTTATTGTGTGTTTTGTTATTTGCTATATGTATGACAGCAGGCAACGAAATTTCGTTCAGACCGCAAGGTATGAATGACAATAACGTTTTCCATGATTTCCATGATTAAAAGTCCGAAACACCCAGTGATGCAAGGGTACACTACTGATGATGTGTCCTGTGGCCAACTGTCCTGAAGGTTACCCAGGCCAAGATATACATATATGTGACCCCCCCCACCCCGCCCCCGGATGTTGAGCGTCTACCACTCTCAACAATCAATGAATGTCGTGAAATGCTCCTCACCTACTGGCACAAGGGACTTCTTAACATCTTGTCCAATGTACTTGATTCTATGAATCGGGACACTAACGGATGAGACCCGATGGATTGTTGTTCTGAAAACTGCCCTAAATAGGAGGACAAAGCACTCCGAGCACTATTAATGGCACGATAGCTCAAGTGTTCATCAAAATGCTATGTAGCAAGGAACTCCAATGCATCCGGTATGCTTGCCGTATGATAAGATATATCTGACTGCAAGCAAAACATCTCCCATTTCTTAATATGAGACACATATTGTTTTTTAGTGCTATCTCTCCAAGCTGCAGTTATCACATCCATGGTCCTACTCGACAGTCCAAGCCCTTGGAATGGTCTGGTCAGAACCTGCAGATTAATACAATCATGTAACGGATGACTTTCTCCTGTTACTGGATGCACCAACAAATTACTGCACTTGGGGACAGTCATGAATGGCTGAGTCATCATTCACAGCACCAATGGGAACCATGGCTGTGTAGGCCAGTCCGGAACAACCGAAACGCCTGAGGCAGAGTCCTGCTCTATTTTGGGAGGCATTGCCTAATGAGGCAGAATGGGGGAAAAGCGTAAAAGAACGTACGTCCCCAATGTAGCGAGAATGCATCCACCGCTACTGCTCCTGGCTCCCACGAAACGTATTTAGGCAACTGGTGATTTAACCTGGATGCAAACAGATCTATATCTGGCAAACCATAGCGGCTGACAATCATTTTAAAAACATCAGGATTTAGCATCTATTCTATGTTGTCATTAAATTTCTGTGACCTGTTGTCTGCCACCACATTATCTCTGCCTGGTAGTTAGATTGCTGAGACCCAGATATTTCTGGAAATACACTAGTCCAAAATGAGGTTAGCCAGATTATCACATGATACTGACCTTATTCGTCCCATGTGATTGATAAAAGCAACAGTCGTGGTATTGTCAATCTGGAGCTGAACATGTAAAATTAATCATTGCTGAACAATAAGCTTTTAATCCATAGAATGCACCCAGTAATTTATACCATGCCTTTGCAGGTTTAAACTCTCTTGCACACTCCACCTACCACCACAGCTAGACTCCTGTCCATGGCTCCCTATCCCAAAGCACTCACATCTGTTTGTAAATCCACTGAAGGTTGTTGAATGAAAATGTTTTTGGTACTTTGTGCAATATTGATTTTACTTCGGAGTCACGTGAGTCGTGAGTCGACGCTGTTGGTAGGCAAAGAGCTGCAGAGCGCTGCTCCACCAGCGGTAAGGAACAGGCCCGCAGGTAAGTGCATTGAATTATTTTACAGGGGGTGTTCAAACTCCGTGGTGCTGGGTGTGCAGAGCCAGCAGGAGTTGAAAGGAAAAGTGGAAATACTCCGGGTGGAAAAACGGAGGTTAAAATGCGTCCCAGGTAGAATCTCAGTAAAGATCGGGACAGCAGATTAGTGCCGAGCCGGATCTGATACCGGTAGCCGTTAAAAATTACAGTAGGGAGCCTTTAGTCGCTCCACAAACAAAAGCCATGAGAAGAATCTTCAGTGGGAAGGTAAATAAAGAAGTCTGAGAGGCCGTGGTTTTAAATGGTTAAATGATTTTAATAAGGAAAGGCCTCCATACAAGAAAGCCTTATGGCTCAGAATAAATTAAATGGAGAAATACTCCAAATTATTTTCAACCAAAGGTCTAAAAAACCCAGAATATTCCCAGGCAGCCCCTGAGGGGTTTTCATATACAAGTACATGGTGCTTTTACCACTGTGGGAATATGAACCTCAGATTGGGCTGGAGATTGACTCCTTGAGCAAGTCTCAGGAGTACCAGGGCAGTAAAGAAACTGACCCTAAAAGTGGTGTTTTGGTCGTGTACCCACCACAGCACAAGTATAAATCCAGGTGTTCTTAATGGGTACAAAGTACGATACCTGAAGGAAGCGGTGAGGCCATGGAAGGTAACCATGGTGGCCAACATCAATTGGTTTCTCACCAGCTTCAGGAGGCTGTTATGGTTGAAACAGCAGATTTATATGAAAACACTTGTGCTTTACTAGGGTGCCAATGGTGAATCCGATTAAGGCACCCATATCTTCAATAGTGTGGAGGCACACGGAATACGATTCCAAAGAATTTCAAGTTTGCGGGTGGCATCACTGCTTATGGGAAGCAAGTGAAAGATTGTGCAATGACCAAAATTTAAAAAGGATAAGTGGCATTGTTTATAGCTCATATGTTGAGCTCAATGGTATGAGAGAAAAATTGTCATTCGGACAATTTTGCACTTTAGATTTGCAGGTCAATAAAGTTCAAGCTATGTTGAAAAACTTGGTTATACGGAGTGAACCTGCCTAAAACAATTCAAAGTCATTGATAAAGAGGCAGATATCAGCCTCATAAAACTTTTGCAAAATTGATGGTCCAATGTAAAGGGGATTTGATATATGGATCAAACAAAGGCAGGTGTATGGTGAGGAAGTATTTTTATCCAGCACAGCCTTATGTTAACCCCTACTGTTGGGGAAGAAGGCCATCACGTGCATTTGGAGAGGTACAAAAACTTTATTTTAATCACAGAGGAAGCTTTTGTTGAACCTCCGATTGGTGGTAGATTACAGGTGTGTTATGATAAATGATATTGCATAACAGCTGAACAGTTTATATTAGATAATGTGTAAGGATCTACAATAAAATTTGTAGAAGGAGTTGATCCACCTGTACAGAATTAACCTAATCCTAGTTTATGTTTCTGCACCTGAAAAATCTCAAATAAAGAAAAGGTAAGAAAAAATGTAGGGAAAGTGTAATGGGGGAAAAAACAAGAGTAAGCATCCACAACAATTTGTATCAAATAATTTCCCCAGGCAGAAGAAAGATGGTGGTTGAAGAGTCATTCTAGACATCACACACTTCAATACATTTGTCCAGTATAAAACATTTCAAAATGGACACCTTCAACACTGCAAGGCAGTTGTTATCAACAAGTTGTAATTGGTTACTATAATCTTGAAGGATGCGTATGATTTAGTACCAATTTATCATCATGTTCACAGGTAATTGAAAATTTATTAAATGGGTCAGCTATGGCAATTTAAGGCATTATCTAATGGATTAAGCTCAGCTTCTAGGCTGTTCACACAATGGTGAAACCAGCACTTGCACTGATAAGGATACATGGTCATGGTTATCTTGATGACATTTTTAATTGGCAATGATGATCAGGAGTCAGCTGAAAAATTAGTGCAGCAATGACAAGCCTGTTGAAAGACTAGGGTCCTGATCCATCCAACAAAATCTAAGCTTCAGCCATCCCCAACAATTTACTATTTGGGGTTTGTGACCCCAAATTTACCATGTTTGGTAAATTTACCAAGGGACAAAGTGTCAATATTACAAATGTGTGTCGTTGCCTTGTTGACAAGCCTTATCCCTCCAACCGAGAAGGAGCTTAGGTAAATTAGTAACACTATTACTGCAGGAGAGTTGGTCCACTGCATTACCAAAAAAAAGCTTAAAAAAGGGCAAAAAACACAAGCACTAGAAGAGTGTGCAGGCCATTTTGACAGGCCTATGCAATTGCCAAAGGAAGCTTTATCAGAATTACAGTGGTGGATTGAGAATGTTCCACAAGCTGCTTAAAAACATATTAGCTCAGCAGCCAGCAGTCATTGCAAACTGAAGCAAGTATTCTCGGATGGTGGATAGCTTCTCGGGTTTTTGGGCTAAGATAAGTGTAATATCTGTTCTTATCAGGTTAATATCTGATACGTCCCTTATCTAGGGGGCTACAGACAATAACACCAGGTGGTGGCAGATGGATTGTCCAGGAAACTTATTTCTCCAAACATTTGGTAGTAATTATTTGGAGTTGTTAGGAGCTTTTATGGATTAAAAGCTTATTGTTCTACTATGAAAGATTTGCATGTCCAATTACAAGTAGACAATACCACAGCTGTGGCATATATCAATCGAGTAAGATCATTATCATGTGCTTATCTGGTTAACCAGATGTGGCATTGGTGTATCTTTAAGAATATTTGGTTTTCAGCTATCTATCTCAGGGAGAGACAATATTGTGGCAGACAACAGATCATGAAAATTTAAAGACAATACAGAATGGATATTAAATCCACAAGTTGGAAAACATTGTCAGTGGCATGGATTACCTGACATTGATCTGTTTGTGTCTAGATTAAATCACTAATTGCCCAAATACATCTCATGGAAACCCAACCCAGGAGCAGTAGTGGTGGATGCATTCTCACTACATTGGGGGGGAAAGAATGTTCTTTTATGTTCCCCATTCTGTCTGATTAGGCAATGTCTGATGAAAATATAGCAAGACTCTGCCACGGGCGGTTCAGTGGCCCAAATCGGACACAGTCATAGATCTCATTGATGTTTAGAATAATAATTGAACCATTTATGATGATTCCTAGCTGCAGTAATTGGTGGCCCAAATCGGACACAGTGATGATTCTCATTGATGTTTAGAGTAATAATTGAACCATTTATGACAATTCATAGCTGCAGTAATTTGTTGAAAAATTCATCCATGGCATGATCATATGAATATGTTAATCTGCAGGTTCTGACCAGACCATTACAAGAGGTTGGACTGTCGGATAGGACCATGAATGTTATAACTGCAGCTTGGAAAAATAGCATTAAAAACAGTATTTTGTTTATATAAAGAAATTGGAAGTCTTTGGTAGACAGTCAAAGATATTTTATCATACTGCTAACATATCAGATATATTGGAGTTCCTTGCTGGATTGCATTTTTTTTGATCAGCACCTAAGCGATAGGGCCATTAATAGGGCTCATAGTGCTTTGACTGTATGCATGTGGCTACAGATAACATTGTCTTATATGTTTATGACTTAACCAAACAACACCCAGACTTATACAATGGTTAGACATAGTACAGGAAATATTTGTCATGGAGAAAATGACATATTCTCTAAGAGTGAAAGAAGACAAATCTAAAAGAAAATGGGAAAATGGATTAGGTATAGAAATAAAGACATCAACACTGTATAATTTTATAGACAATAATGTAAGTTATTGGAAAATGTTTTAATATGAAAATAGTTCTGTATACTGCATCATTAATTGTAAACTGAACCCCCCGCCACACAGTTGTACGTTTCATTGTAATGTTGTATGTTTCGTTGTTATATTTGTGTTTTATTTGTGTATACATAAAAGCAATAAAAACTAAAGTAAAAAAAAAGAGACTTAACCAAACAAAGCAGACCAGGAGGATTTTGTTGGATGGACAAGAAAACCTAACCTCTCAAACAGGTGTTTGGTTGCTGAAACCGAATCCTCAGCTGTTTCCTTATAATTAAAATATCATCTAGATAAGCCATCAAATGTGATTCTGGGCACGAAGTAGCGCCAGAACTGGTTTTAACAATTTTGTGAACAACCGAGGAGCTGAGGTTAATCCATTGGGCAACGCCTTAAATTGCCACAGCTGTTCCATCCAACTAAATTTCAAGTATCTTCGGTACTGATGATGAATTGGTATTGAATAATATGCATCCTTCAGATCTATGGTTGCCATTTAACAACCTTCTGATAACAGCTGTTTAGCAGTATTGAAGGTGTCCATTTTAAAATGCTTATACTGGACATAGGAATTTAACTGGGTTTGATCCAGAATGACTCGACACCCACCATTTTTTATCTGTCTGGGGAATATATTGGACACTAATTGTTGAGGATGGTATGTCGTCCTCTCAATTACCCCTTTTTGGAACAAAACCCCAATTTCTTTATTTACCTGCAGAGTAAGGCATATTACCCGACTAGGCATATTTTGTGTAGGTGGCTGAATTCCTGACATTAACTCTATTCGAGACCCTGAGACAGTGTCCAGTATAAACAGATCAGATGTTATGCAGCACCATTCATCATAAAATAACTATAACCTACCCCCAACTGGAGGTTGTTCCCCAGAGGATTTATCCTGGACTGAATGAATCACCCGTAACTCCATTGTCGACCTTGAACTTCTTATAACCATATAACCATATAACAATTACAGCACGGAAACAGGCCCTCTCGGCCCTTCCAGTCCGTGCCGACCATTTGTTTTCCCCTAGTCCCATCTACCAGCACTCAGACCATACCCCTCCATTCCCTTCACGTCCATATACCTATCCACTTTACTCTTAAATGTTAAAATCGATCCTGCCTCCACCACTTCTGCTGGAAGCTGATTCCACACAGCCACCACCCTCTGAGTAAAGAAGTTCCCCCTCACGTTACCCCGAAACCTCTGTCCCTTAATTCTCATGTCATGCCCTCTTGTTTGAATCTTCCCTACCCTCAATGGGAAAAACGTATCCACGTCAACTCTGTCTATCCCTTTCATCATTTTAAAGACCTCAATCAAGTCCCCCCTTAACCTTCTGCGCTCCAAAGAATAAAGACCTAACTTGTTCAACCTTTCTCTGTAACATAGTTGCTGGAACCCTGGCAACATTCTAGTAAATCTCCTCTGTACTCTCTCTATTTTGTTGACATCCTTCCTATAACTAGGCGACCAAAATTGTACACCATACTCCAGAATTGGTCTTACCAATGCCTTGTACAATTTTAACATTACTTCCCTACTCCTATATTCAATGCTCTGATTTATAAAGGCCAGCACACCAAAGGCTTTCTTTACCACCCTATCTACATGCGATTCCACCTTCAGGGAACTATGCACAGTTATTCCTAGATCCCTCTGTTCCACAGCATTCCTCAATTCCCTACCATTTACCATGTACGTCCTATTTTGATTTGTCCTGCCAAGATGTAGCACTTCACACTTATCAGCATTAAACTCCATCTGCCATCTTTTAGCCCACTTTTCCAAATGGCCCAAATGTCTCTGTAGACTTTGAAAATCTACTTCATTATCCACAACACCACCTATCTTAGTATCATCTGCATACTTACTTATCCAATTCTCCACCCCATCATCCAGATCATTGATGTACATGACAAACAACAGTGGACCCAACACAGATCCCTGAGGCACCCCACTGGTCACCGGCTTCCAACCTGACAAACAGCCATCCACCATTACTCTCTGACATCTCCCATTCAGCCACTGTTGAATCCATCTTGCTACTCCGCCATTAACACCCAAAGATTGAACCTTCTTAACCAACCTTCCATGGGGAACCTTGTCAAAGGCCTTACTGAAATCCATATAGACAACATCCACTGCTTTACCCTCATCAATTTCCCTAGTTACCGCTTCAAAAAATTCAAGAAGGTTTGTCAAACATGACCTTCCAGGCACAAATCCATGTTGACTGTTCCCGATCAGACCCTGTTTATCCAGATGCTTATATATATTATCTCTAAGTATCCTTTCCATTAATTTGCCCACCACTGACGTCAAACTAATAGGTCTATAATTGCTAGGTTTAATCTTTGAACCCTTTTTAAACAATGGAACAACATGCGCAGTACGCCAATCCTCCGGCATTACCGTTTCTAATGACATTTGAAATATTTCTGTCATAGCTCCTGCTATTTCTACACTAACTTCCCTCAATGTCCTAGGGAATATCCTGTCAGGACCTGGAGACTTATCCACTTTTATATTTTTCAAAAGTGTCAGTACTTCCTCCTCTTTGAATCTCATAGTTTCCATAGCTACTCTACTCTTTCCCCTTAACTCACTGAGTTCAATATCCTTCTCCTTGGTGAATACCGAAGAAAAGAAATTGTTCAATATCTCCCCCATCTCTTTTGGCTCTGCAGATAGCTGTCCATTCTGGTTCTCTAATGGTCCAATTTTATCCCTCGTTATCCTTTTGCTATTAATATAGCTGTAGAAACCCTTTGGGTTTACTTTCACCTTTCTTGCCAAAGCAACCTCATATCTTCTTTTAGCCTTCCTAATTTCTTTCTTAAGATTCTTTTTACATTCTTTATACTCCTCTAGCACCTCATTTACTCCATGCCTCCTATAATTATTGTAGATATCTCTCTTTTTTCGAAACAAGTGTCCAATTTCCCTTGAAAACCATGGCTCTTTCCAATTTTTACTATTTCCTTTCAACCTAACAGGGACATAAAGATTCTGTACTCTTACAATTTCCCCTTTAAATGTCCTCCATTTCTCTTCTACATCCTTCCCATGAAACAAAGTGTCCCAATTCACTCCTTTAAAATCCTTACGCATTCCCTCAAAGTTAGCCTTTCTCCAATCAAAAATCTCTACCCTAGGTCCAGTTCTGACTCTCTCCATAATTATATTCTTGTTCTCCTTGTCTTGCTAGGGTTGTAGTTGGCGTACACAGGTGGGTAATAACACCGTCCAACTGGCACCACTCTGCTTGGGCCTGCCCCA
Organism: Okamejei kenojei; assembly: GCA_035221665.1. Classification (NCBI taxonomy): domain Eukaryota; kingdom Metazoa; phylum Chordata; class Chondrichthyes; order Rajiformes; family Rajidae; genus Okamejei; species Okamejei kenojei. The sequence goes on along the minus strand of CM069163.1, from coordinate 2,147,014 downwards.
GGATCTGATCGTGTCGAAAAAGACGTGCGAGGTGGCATCCTGGCCGAAGGGATGTAAGTTTTCATGAGGCCTATCATTTTGGCCTCTTCGTCCAGGTCTTTGACCTGTTTGAGCAGGTCCTCGCCAAATAGAAAATTTGGCGCTTGAATGTTCGATGACCTGCACAGAGCTGCAAATCGCGGGTTCAATATCGGCTTAATAGCAATTTTCCGGATGCAGTTGATTTCAAAGTATGCATTGCACAGCAGGGCCAACTTCTCCATTTGATCAAGCCGTCCCCAGACCTTCTTGTTGGAAGGAGGGGAGTCTTCCTCATCGGACTCGTCGGATAAAATGGGTCTGAGAGATTTCCTTTTGGCCTTTCTCCCTGCTGGAGTGGCCTCATCGCCCTGAAGCACTGGAGTTAATGGAGGCAGTTGAGCTGCCGGTAGATCAGCAGTCGGTGTCGGAGCCGGCGTTACCGCAGCCGGTATCTCCCTACCCGATCTGCGAGCAATAACCGCGGGCCCGCGAGTTAAGCTCCTACTACAGACAGACTTTTTTACAACTCGCTCCATTGTCTAACAACTCCCACTGGCTCCTGAGCTAGTCTCACGGAGTTTAAGTACCCACAGAAAAGTTTTAAATCACTTACCTGCCGGTTTACTACTTACCGCTGGTGGAGCTGCGCTCTCCAGCCCGTCGGTGCGCCATGCGTCGGACATAATGACGCGCATGCACCTGGCGGGGCTTCTTCACGTAGTCACTCACGTGACTCTGAAGTAAAATTCCCCTCATGATTTTATACACCTCCATAAGATCACCCCCTTGCTGGTGCTGCAAGCGCTGTAAGGCAGCAACTCTACCGCATTATAATGACTAACAGTATGTTGGTCTTCATTGCACGAGGACTGGAGTACCTGTACAGTCATGCTGCTCAATTGACCACGGCAACTGGTGTGATACCATTTGTAATATTGTGCACAACCCTGGCTTTTCTTCTGAAGGAACAACGGCCTTGCTATTGGAGTGTGATGAAGGTTCATCAGATGTTGACTTAAAGACTGGACTTGCGCTGTCCAGAATTTAGAAGAGTTCTCATGTGAACACATAGATTCAATACTGAGGGCTGGAAGTTGACTATTTAGGACTTTACTCAGATCTTCACTTAAATCTTTGAAAATGACTGTCTAAGGTGATTCTGAAGATTCAATCTTTAAATTTATTCAAGACAAAATATATCAATTTCATATTCAGAGGTCAATATATTTAGGTATTGCGGGGAAGCAACAGATATAGGGTTAGTGCAGGAAAGTGGTGCTGAGGTAAAAATATCCGCCATGATAATATTGAATGTAGCAGCAGGCTTGATTGGCTGAATGGCCTACCGCTACTTCTGCGTTTTATGTTCCAAGCAGAAACAAAACTCCTTTCGGGGTTGCAGGAGGTAAGCTGTTGTATTAAAGATGCAATTGTCACACAAACAACAGAGGTAATGATGATCTTACCACTAGAATCCAAGTAAGGGTTTGTCCCATCAATGGCTTCTTGCAACCTTTTTTTAATTTGTGGAATTCTCCAGATAAATACGCCACAGTGTGTCATAGATTCCAGTGCTGTAACCTTTGTAGTTCTGACTTGTATAGCTTGGTCTGTTCGATGCATTCTGGACTGAAGGACTGTTAGCTTTTGGGAGACATAATGTTAAAGAAAACAAAATTGTTGAAGAAAAAGTTTACTGGTTCAGATAATATTCTTCATTTGTGCTATTCATTTAACTGTAAAATGAAACGGGTGAATAGATTATATGTCAGTCAATGATGCCGGCAGTTGCCAAAAAAATCGCCAAGTGAGACAGGCCCTTAAATCTCCCACTACAATCAAACACTTCAAATTGCTCTATTGCTATAGAAGGAGAGAATTTCACCCTTCTGGGGATTTAAATTACTTCTTACTATCCACTTCTTTCTCTACACATCGTTTCTGAAACATGGGTAGTCTCAGAATACCGCAAAATCAGGCAATTATTTTTGGGTATCATAGAGTCATACTGCGTGAAAACAGGCCTCGGCCCAAGTTGCCCATGCCAACCAAGATGCCCCATCTACTTTAGTCCCACCTGCCTGTGTGTGGCTCATATCTCCATAAACATTTCCAATCCATGTACTTATCTAAATGTTTCTTAAGCATTCGATAGAACCTGCAGGGTGTACCATAGGGTGTTGTTAAATCTTTAGCAATTAGGCCACTAAACATGCTGTGTCAATATAAGGCTACAGTAATGGCATGCTAAAATTAATAACTTGAAAAGCTAATAAGAGGTGGTTAGATCCAGAGTATTAGTTTCACCAATGGGAGGAAGGTCAGGATAACTGGAGCATTTATTGAAGGGGGATGTTGCTCTCAGGACGGTGGTGCAGCGGTAGAGTCGCTGCCTCACGGCACCAGAGCCCGCGTTCAACCCTGACCACGGGTGCTGTCTGTACAGAGTTTGTACATTCTCCCTGTGACCTGCATGTGTTTTCTCCTGTTTCCTCCCACACTCCAAAGATGTGCAGGTTTGTAGGCTAATTGGCTTGGTATAATTGTAAATTGTTCCTAGTGTGTAGGATTGTGCCGGTGTATGGGTATCGCTGGTCGGTGTGGACTCGGTGGGCCAAAGGGCTTATTTCCACATGGTATCTCCAAACTATAAACTAAACTAAATAGTGGAATCAACACCAGGTAAGAGCACCAGTGAAAATTCCGTAAAACTTTCAAAGCAATAACTGGATGCTGAATTAAGGGGAAAATTGGATGGGTTTAAAGATCCGAAGATCTCTACAAAATATAATTGTCCAAACATTCCTGACAATGGATCCCAGACCTAAAATGTTGACTTTCCTCGGATGCTGCCTGACTTGATTGATTCGATAAAGCATAGGAACAGGCCCTTCAGCCCATCGACTTCATGCCGACCACTAATGACTTGCTGAGTCTTTTTTCTGGCATTTTATGTTTTTGGTTGATACATTCAGCATCTGCAGATTTTATTTTTGTTTATTGATACAGTACCTCCCTTACAAGATACAAGATACATTTATTTGTCACCTGTGCCAATTGGCACAGTGAAATAAAATCACCATACAGCCATACAGTAAAAATAAAGAACACAACATAGAGTTGATAGAATTCAACATAAAACATCCCCCCACAGCAGGATCAAAGTTTCCCACTGTGAGGGAAGGCACCAAAGTCAGTCTCTTCCTCTGATGTTCCCCACTGTTCCCCCTGGTCGGGGCCTCCCCGAGCCCTCCGCAGTCACCGCTATGGGCGGCTGAATGTTCAGGCCCGCACGCTGGGGTGATGTAAGTCTGACGTCAGGGCTTGGGGACATCTTCAGCGGCCTGGACATCAGAGTTGGCCACCTCCTACCGGAGTCCATGACTCTCAAAGTCCGCAGGGCGTGCCGGCGGAGATGCAGCGCTGGCGGCCCTCGGCAAAGGGCCCCAGGACTCCATGCAGTTGTTCAGCGCCGCCCGCGTTGGGAGCTCTCCAAACCAGAGCTCCACAATGTTGGAGCAGCGGCCCAACACTCCGGCGGCCGCTGTTGCAGTTCTGGTCCGGTTCCCGGTCCCCGGCAGGAAAGACCGCTCCGATCCAGGTGGTAGGCCGCGAGATGGGGGGGGCGAGGACGCGACTCGGAGAAATAGTTGTGTCCCCGCCAGGAAGTGACTGGGAGTTAGTTTCCCCCTTACCCTGCCCCCCTCCCCCACATATAAAAGTTAAAGATTCCCCCCAAAACAAACTTTAAACTGACTAAAAATTTAAAAAAAGATTGAAAAACAAACGGGCTGCAGGCAGAGGCTGTGGTCAGTGCAGTGCCCCTAGTCATTAGCAAAGGAACAGTTTTACCAGTTTGAATGGCATTAATGAAAACTGGAGTACATTGCCACCAATATCTTTGGGTCTTGATAGAGTCAATTCAATTTAACTTTAATGTCATTGCACAGATACAAGTATGGGTACAACGAAATGCAGTTTAGCGTCAGTTCGTACTAATAGCAATATATAAATAGATACAGAATGCAGACAATGTGGACGGAGAGACTGGAGAAATCTATCGGCGGGACTCCGAGTTCAGCAGTGTGATGGTGTTATGGAAGCTGTTCCACATCCTACTAGTGCGGAACCTGAGGCTCCTGTACCGCCTCCCTGATGGTAGGAGGGCAAACAGTCCATGGTTAGGGTGGGAGGGGTCTTTGATGATCTTCCCGGCCCATCTCAGACCCGGCCCATCTCATGGCAGGGAGCGGGGCACCGATGATGTACTGGGCGGTTTTCACCACCCGTTGTAGTGCCTTCCTGTCTGCTACGGTGCAACTGCTGTACCAGACCGTCAAGCAGGTGGTCAGGATGCTTTCCATGGTACAGCGGTAAAAGTTGGTCAGTGAGTCATACAGCATGGAAACAGGCCCTTGGGCCCCAACATGCCCACGCCAACCAAGATCCCCCATCTACACTAGTCCTATCTGCCTGCATTTGGCCCACATCCCTCAAACCCTTTCCTATCCAGGTACCTGTCCAAATGTTTAAGAAGGAACTGCAGATGCTGGAAAATCGAAGGTAGACAAAAGTACTGGAGAAACTCAGCAGGTGCAGCAGCATCTATTGAGCGAAGGAAATAGGCAACGTTTCATCCCAAAATGATTTATTCTCAGAATGTTAGAAGGACGTTACAGTGGCGCAACTGTTCGATCCTGACCTCGGGTCCTATCTGTGTGGAGTTCGCATGTTCTCCCTGTGACTGCATAGTTTTCCTCCGGGTCCTCCAGTTTCCTCCCACACCCCAAAGATGTGTGGGCCTATAGATTAATTGGCCTCTGTAAATTACCCCTCGTGTGTAGGAAGTGGATGAGAAAGTGGGATAATGTAGAACTAGTGTGAACGGGTGATCGATGGTCAGTGTAGGTTTGGTGGGCCGAATGGCCTGTTTCCATGCTGCTTCTCTAAACTAAGATCAATATTTTAAAGTTGTATTGATGGAATCCGATGGGACCAAAGCACAACACAGGAATATTTACAAATGTTAAATACTACAGGTCAAAAAATAAAATAAAAGATAATAGAATTTGGAAGAGCAAATACAAGAAAACCAAGTCTGAAGAAGAGTCCCGACCCAAAACGTCACCAATCCATTTTCTCCAGACTTGTTGCCTGATCTGCTGAGTTACTCCAGCATCATTGGTATAAACCCAGTTCCTTTTTAATCATATTTCGATTTGGCAGCTTACAACCCAGCAGCAAGAATATTGATTTCTCTAACCTCCCCTTGCATCCCCTCTAACGCTATCCCTTTGTTCTTGGTTGCTTTTTGCATGTCTTTCATTCACATGTCCTATGTGCCATCTATATCTCTCGTTTTCCTCTTCCTCTTACTCCCAGTCTGAAGAAGGGTCTCGACCCGAAACGTCACCTATTCCTTTTATCCAGAGATGCTGCCTGACCTGCTGAGCTGCTCCAACTTTTTGTGTCTGTCCTCGACTATTCTTCATTCAGGCAGATGGAAACTCCCACTGAAATGAGGGAAATAGTATTTTCACCAACCTGGTCCTCGACACCAGCGAGCAGCTGGTCATGGCACCTTGTCTGTCTCTGCAGAGTGGCTGCTATCTGTGAGCATTTGGCGATCTTCTGTGGCACCACATGCAGCTTGTTTTGAAAGGCAGCGAGTCTGGTCTCCACGCTTGCGACACACACTTCTGCAGCTTCCGTCAGCTTGCACAATTCCCGCAGTGTTCTGCAGATTTCACTTATTCCGTGATCTCTCTGGAGGGCTTTGACCCTCATCTGTAGGCTTTCAGTTTCTCTCTCCAACTGCACTAAAGCTCTTGACGTATCCGGTGGCAGGACGGCAAGAGATGCTTTGTGGTTGAGCTTTGTGAGTTCCTCCATGAGAAGGTGAAGGTGCTGTCTAACAGATTCAGCTTCGTGTTCCTGGAGTTTTGCTCTCCCTCCCTGGAACAGAAAACGGCAAGCTTTGTGAGTCCTAGTCAGGCCCTTTGGCCCATCTCATCCATGCCAACCAGGACACCCCATCTATGCTAGTCCCATTTGGCCCATATTCCCCTAAACCCTTTCTATATGTACCAGTGCAAGTGTCTTTGAAATGCTGACTGAATTTACTGGAAATTACAGAGATGAGAGGACTTGAGATGGAGTCTCAGGGTAGGCATTGAGAACAAAGGTTTTTTACAATAGGTTGAGGCTCCCACATAAGGTGGCACAGCGGAACTAGTGGAGTTTATTTCAGTTTTGATACAGCACCAAAACAGACCCTTTGGCCCACCGAGTCCTCTCCAATCAGCAATCCCCACACACTAACACTATCCTACACACACTAGGGAAAATTTACAATCTTTACACTTTGCCAAAGCCAATTAACCTGCCAGCTTGTAAGTCTTTGGAGTGCGGGAGGAAACCGGAGTACCCGGGGAAAAGCCAAGCAGTCATGGGGAGAACATACAAACTCCCTGCAGACAGCACCCGTAGTCAGGATCGAACCTGGGTCGATGGCGTTGAAAGGCAGCAACTCTACCGCTGCGCCACCGTGCCACCCGTTGTCTGGGATCAGAGTTCAGGAATAGTGGGCACCATGAGAAGCACTTGGGTGAGGGGGACGGGTTAATGGCCGGAAAATTCATGCTCTTTTTCCTCCCCACTGACTAGGTGCATTTTCCTAGTATCCAGTCCAAATCCAGCACTCCCCACAATAGTCTGATATCACCACCTGTCCTTACGTTTTCTGCTGCAGCCCCATTGCAGGAAAAGCGTTCCTACAGTCGCAAGTACAGGCAGCCCAGCTGTAATGTGATCATTGTGTTCCTAAGAAGCCTTGTATTAACTAAAATTGCATTATTAAAAACAGTTGTGCCGATAGAAAAAGGGGGATTGGCTAGAGAGTTTCAGACTCACAATACTAAAGTTAATTGTTCCAGGATTTAAAAGAAAAAGGTTTTTAATGGCTATAAGTTTATATTTTAAATAATAAAGGCTTCTTATTTCATTGTTTAATAGTATCATATAAAATAGCACAAATGTTAATAGAAATTATTGCTTGATAATTATAATGGCCACCGGCGGTGGAACTAGCAGCTGTGTTCTGAAGAGACAACATTGTCTGCCTACTGTGGGGAGGTTCCATGCAAAGGGGGTTTTCTTCCAACATTGATTTTTTTTCCAAGACAGCTTTTTTTTAGCTTGTCAATTTCCATAGTAACTTTTAAGCGGTTCTGTAGTTACTGATGTCAATTGCTTCATTACTAATTCAACCCACTTAATAAAAAATTGTATTCCCTAATTCATCGATCGCAGAATATTCAATTTATGTTCTTGAAACCTGCGCCATAGCAGAACTACTGGACCTGTGCAGGATATGAAAGAGAATTTTGCAACATGGTCAGGTGGGGTCTGAGAGTGGTGGGTCAGGGATATAAGATGCAGGAAAACCCATGAAACAAGGGGGCATTTTTTCTCAACATTAAAGCCCAAGTCGTTTTTGATTGGATTTCCCTCGAAGTTTCCCTCTGTGGAAATGATTTGTAGGGAAAATGTAGAAATAGATTTCAGTAATGAGAATGACACCACTTTACACTCTGGAGTGGAATTACATGTTAGTTTAGTTTAGTTTAGATATACAGCGCAAAAACAGGTTCTTTGGCCCACTGAGTCCGCACCCACCAGCGATCCCCGTACATTAACACTAATCAACACATTATTATTATTATTATTAACAACTTCTCTTTTGAGAAGTAAGGAGAGGGAAAAATTACATTTCATGTTTTTCTTCACTCCTTACAATACTATGTTCGACAGTGATCGCAACTTCTACTGAAGGTAGACAAAAATGCTGGAGAAACTCAGCGAGTGGGGCAGCATCTATGGATCGAAGGAATAGGTGAAGTTTTGGGTGGAGACCCTTCAGTCTGAAGAAATGCCTCCACCCGAAACGTCACCTATTCCTTCGCTCCATAGATGCTGCCTCACCCGCTGAGTTTCTCCAGCATTTTTGCCCACCTTCGATTTTTCCAGCATCTGCAGTTCCTTCTTAAACAACGCAACTTCTACTGAAGTGTGAATGTCCGTTGGCTCGCTAGAAGCTCATCCGCCCTTTGACAGGTCTTGTTTTTGGTCCTGCTGGGGATCTACAGCCCCCTCCTCAGCTGGCAAACAAGGAGGGGAAGACGGTTTAGTCGCCGACTGTCCGACTCTCCGACCATCGAGTAGGTAGCACAGGATTACATGGAACCCGTGGTGGGGTAACTCCCCCCAACCTGACTCTATCCTACACACTAGGGACAATTTTACAATTTATTTTACCAAAGTCAATTAACCTACATACCTGCACGTCTTTGGAGTGTGGGAGGAAACCAGAGCACCCAGGAAAAACCCACGCTGTCACGGGGAGAACTTACAAACTCCAGACAGACAGCACATGTAGTCAGGATCGAACCTGGATCTCTGGCGCAGTGAGGCAGCAACTCTATTGCTACACCACTGTGCTGCCCCATTCATTTGTGCTTTCTTTTATCTTGTTGGGAATGCGTTCATCGCTCATTAAAGTCCTCTGTTTAAAGTGAGAATAGTCCCACAGTCAATTTGTTGCATTGAAAGTGGATATTCATTTGTCCCTCTGTGGCAAAATGTCTTATTTTAACCAAAAGTTGCTGGGACATTTTCCAAACTGCAAAGACCACTTCGGGTAGAATGGAGACATGAGGAAGCCCTTGAGCTATTTAACATGTGCTGTATGGAATTTATTGGGGAATATGGAATATATTAATTGAATTTATTCAATTTAATTGAATTTTAATATATTAATTGAATCGACTTAAAGATAGCGGAGTCAGGGGATATGGGGAGAAGGCAGGAACGGGGTACTGATTGGGGATGATCAGACATGATCACATTGAATGGCAGTGCTGGCTCAAGGGCTGAATGGCCTACTCCTGCATCTATTGTGTAATTCAACTAACAAGTAGTGAATAACGTAAAACATCAGTCTATAAATACCATGGTGAGCCATGTGCAAACAAAGAATACAGTCAACCAGACAAAAGCCACTGAGCACCAAACACATCCCTGATATCCCTATTTTTAGCGGCTTGTTGGGTTTTTGTGAGAAGTACAGATTCCTCACATGTTCCAGTCCCATCCTGACTGAAGGGGTTTGTGGCCACAAAACATATTTTGGAAACGTACAAAAACAGGATGTTCTTCCCTCAATCCCAGGCCAGCGGAATGGAATGGGATGGAATACTTTATTGTCACATGTGACTGGGCACAGTGAGATTCTTTGCTGCGTACCCGACATATACAAATAGCAGCCAGCTACGGCACTGACAAAGTTACAAAGCGGGCCGGCTCCTCCATTTGTAACACCGAACCCTAACCCTAGCCCTGCCCATTTGATCATTTTATCCAAGTCAATGATACAATCTGTGAACAGCTGGACTCTGGTCTCCACCTTCTAATCCATAAATGACATGTTTGTCCCGGCTCTGCCTCTTGTTATCCAATTTGCAACGCTGGACACTTCATTACACTAATCCTGGGTGGCTAAAGAGTCTCTTTGCTGCCATTTTAGTTGAAAGCTTTCTCAAGCCTACACTACATTAACTGATTCATCTTCATGCACTCTGCTCGATCAAACATAATTTTCTTTTCAAAAGTCCTTGCTCATCGTACGATAGTTTCCAAGTGCCTTTCTTCCTCTTCTTTAGACTTTTAGAAGTACAGCACAGAAACAGGCCTTTCAGCCCACCAAGTCTGTGCCAACCAGCTATCACCCCTACACTATCACTATCCTACACACTAAGGACAATTTACAATTCTTACCAAAGTCAATTAACCTACACGCCTCTGCATCTTTGGAGTGTCGGAGGAAACTGGAGCACCTGGAGAAAGCCCACGTGGTCACAGGGAGGATGTGCAAACTCTGTAAAGACAGCACCCGTAGTCAGGATCGAACCTGGGTCACTAGTGCTGTGAGGCAGCAACTCTACCGCTGTGCCACCGTGCCACTCTTATTCTTCCTCAATAATAGTTCACTAAGTAGTTTATTGAAAATTGTTTAAAAGTTTACTAATAGTTTACTAAAACATGGGCTACTACTGATGCCAGGCAATCTGATGGTCTATAGTTTCTTGCTCCCTGTCTTTTGCAACATTGGGGTTATTTTTAACCGCTGCTGATGCTGATATTAAATAACTCCCATTATTGTCACTTCTGCTGTTGCATCCTGCAGTGGGGTTTTGAATCGTGGCATTTCAGCGAGATTTCATTGAAATACTTCATGCATGAACACACCTTGAACCTGCAGCCAACTTCACTGAAAAAGCAGCTGCTCTTCATCTTGAACGCTTTGTCTTCACACTGCAAAATAAAAAAGTTATCAATAAACAAATCCAAATATTTCTGCACGTGATCCATATTCCTCCCTTCCCTGCATATTTATGTTCTTATCTTTAAGCCTCTTTAATGCCACTTTTGTATCCGTCTTCACCACTGCCCCTGACCACATGTTCCAGGCCCCCACCACCCTGTGTTAAAAACCTGCCCCGCACATCTGCTTTAAACTTTGCCCCTGGCAACTTAAAGCAATGCATGTTAAGGGCCTGCCCCACTTGCATGCGATTGCGTGCGTTTGGCGCGACCAACCGGAAGCAGAGTTCAAGCAAAGTTCGCGCTAAGTTTGTGCGTGACGCTGCGTACGACCGCAATGCGCCTGCGTACTGACAGGCCGTTGGCCCGCAAAGATTTCGGCCACTGCAATAATTTTGGAGCCCCACGCGATGCCGGGACCAGCCACATGCTTCTAAGTGGGACCGGCCCCGCGCAGCCATACGCTGCCCGCATGCCTCAAGTGACCACGAGGTCGCATAATTTGCGAGCCAAGGTCGCGTACGTGGGACAGGCCCTTTGTCATCTCCACCCTGACTGTCTGTCCTTTCCCTGCTACTCATAGTTTTGCATATTTCCATCTGGTTCTATCAACCTCCGGCGTTCCAGAGAAAACAATTCATCTTTGTCCAACCTCTCCTCATGGCTAATATCCTCTAATTTAGGCAGCAATCTAGTAAACCTCTTCTGCATCCCAATATAAATGTACTAGATGACGACATGGAGCAGGGGTTTTAAGTTGATGGGTGTACCATTCGAAGATATTGACCAAAGAAGAGGTTGAAAGCAGTGATTACTTGTTGTGGATGCAAGGAGTAATGCTTTCCCACAAAGAGAAAGATCAAACTGGTGCCGGATGTTGGATGTGGCCGCAGTGTGTGCTGGCGGTCGGTCTGGAACGCGCCGCGCAGAGAACGGCCCGGCGTGGGGGGGCACCAAGAACAAAGCGGAGCCCAGCGTGGGGGGGAGCACCAAGAACAAAGAGGGGCCCAGCGTGGGGGGGGGGGGGGGTGCTGAAAACAGAGGGACCATTGCATTGGGGATGGTAATGAACACTTTGTAACTGTGTTATCTCCCTATACATGGCTACTCTTTGCATACCGTGCGTAAGTTATGCAAAAAAAGAATTTCACTGTTTTTAATCAGTTAATCAACTACACAATTTTCCGCAGGGATTAGTTTTGGGATGGCCACCGTTTTCAATTCACGAATTAAAAATTCAGAAATTAAAATGGTCTGCTGTGCCTGAGCACATGGCGGTGTGCCTCTATAATTATGTAAAATAATTGCAGGTGTGGTTTAATGGCTGATATCTGCAAGTGGAAGGAACAATGACACGTGAAATTTAATATGAACAAATTAAATATTACACAGATCAGGTGGCCTAAATTGCTTCAAACGTACATGATTGAAAACAACTACAATTTGTGTATCGTAATTGTACAATTACCCGAGAGCAGCAACAAAAAAAAACAACCGCGATATTCATAAAATAATGCAAATTTAAGGAAGTCACCCTCAAACCAAACTATATTTATTACAGACCATGTTGTAAACTGCCTGTTTTGATAACCTATTTTTCTTGGGCAGTCCCTTAGGATTGAGGATGATTGAGTTCCACTTCAGTTTTCTGGATTTCAAGGTCGTCAAGGTGGTGCAGCGGGTAGAGCCGTTGCCTCACAACAGCAGAGGCCCGGATTCGATCCCGACCATGGGTGCTGTCTGTGTGGAGTTTGCACATTCTCCATGTGGCCACATGGGTTTCCTACAGGTGCTCCGATTTCCACCCACATCCCAAAGACGTGCGGGTTTGTGGAATAATTGTGAGTTGTGTAGGGTGTGGATGAGAAAGTGGGAATACATAGAAACATAGAAAATAGGTGCATGAGTAGGACATTTGGCCCTTCGAGCCTGCACCGCCATTCAATATGATCATGGCTGATCATCCAACTCAGTATCCTGTACCTGCCTTCTCTCCATACCCCCTGATCCCTTCAGCCACAAGGGCCACATCTAACTCCCTCTTAAATATAGCCAATGAACTGGCCTCAACTACCAGAGAATTCCACAGATTCACCACTGTGTGAAAAATGTTTTTCTCATCTCGGTCCTAAAAGACTTCCCCCTTATCCTTAAACTGTGACCCCTTGTCCTGGACTTCCCCAACATCGGGAACAATCTTCCTGCATCTAACCTGCCCAACCCCTTAAGAATTTTGTAAGTCTCTATAAGATCCCCCCTCAATCTTCTAAATTCTAGCGAGTACAAGCTGAGCTATATTTAAGAGTGAGTTGGATGTGGCCCTTGTGGCTAAGGGGATCAGAGGGTATGGAGAGAAGGCAGGTACGGGATACTGAGTTGGATGATCAGCCATGATCATATTGAATGGCGGTGCAGGCTCGAAGGGCTGAATGGCCTACTCCTGCACCTAATTTCTATGTTTCTATGTTTCTATGAGTCTATCCAGTCTTTCTTCATATGAAAGTCCTGACATCCCAGGAATCAGTCTGGTGAACCTTCTCTGTACTCCCTCTATGGCAAGAATGTTTTTCCTCAGATTTGGAGACCAAAACTGTACGCAATACTCCAGGTGTGGTCTCACCAAGACCCTATACAACTGCAGTAGAACCTCCTTGCTCCTATACTCAAATCCTTTTGCTATGAATGCCAACATGCCAACATACCATTCGCTTTGCTATGAATGCCAACATACCATTCGCATACCATAGAATAGCGTGAATGGGTGATGGATGATCAGTGCAGACTCGGTGGGCCGAAGGACTTGTTTCCATGCTGTATCTCCAAACTAAACTAAACTACTAAGGCCAGTGTGAGAACCACAGACCATTCCACATGGGGACATTTAGTTTTGTTTAGAGATACAGCGCGGAAACAGGCCTTCTTCAGCCCACTGAGTCTGCACCGCCCAGCAATCCCTGCACACCAACACTATCCTACACACACTTGGGACAATTTACAATTATACCAAGCCAATTAACCTACAAACTTGTGTGAGAAAACCGAAGTGTGCTTTCTACAAAACACCTTGCCTTGACTACTCTGACAGCACCTCTCAAATTACCTGCAAGGACAAAGACATTGGACTCAGGGGAATATTATCCCTTACAGGTTCCTTTTCCCAGTCGACCGCCAATCTGGTTTAGAAATGTGCCAACATATTTCATAACATAAGGGCGGCACAGAGGTACAGTTGCTGCCTTACAGCGCCAGAGACCCGGGTGCGATCCTGACTACAGGTGCTGTCTGTGTGGAGTTTGTACGTTCTCCCCGTGATTGTGTGGGTTTTCTCTGGGAGCTCCAGTTTCCTCCCACACTCCAAAAATGTACAGATTTGTAGGTCGATTGGCTTTGGTAAAATTGTACATTGTCCCTAGTGTGCGTAGGATAGTGTTAGTGTATGGGGTGATCGCTGGTTGGCGTGGAGTCAGTGAGCCGATGGACCTGTTTCTGCACTGTATCTCTACTGTCTAAAGTCTAAAAATCATGGGCGAAACTCAACCCTGGAGCTTCTGGCAGGAAGGATGCTGCACTTTAAAATACTGCTCCGCTATCTTCTCATGCGGGAACCTAATTGCCCCGACGCCGAGGGAGGATCGTCCCGTCAACAGAAGGCTCAAGGTCTCCGACTGCGGGAGAACAAGGAAGGGAAGAGATTGGACTTTTGTTTCGCCTTCCATCACAGTGATGAATGTGGAGGAGTCACTGTGGTGTATGTTTATGTTAAAATGATTATGATTATGATTCTCATTGGGAAACTGATAAACACTGGCCTGGCCCATGATGCTCAAACACCCCAAAAATAAATAAACTGGAAACATGAACTAAACTCTAAACTCTGGAGCTGGTGCAGATGGGACCGGGTCGTTAACGGGCATTAGTCCATTTTCACACATATTCAAGTGGTTTTGGAGGCAGCTGACGTTCAGTACGGTAGATACTGTGCTCAAAGCCTAGACGTAACTTCATTTCTCGAGGGAACGATGAGTTGAATCACCTGAGATACAGCTGAATTCTATGGTAAGATAGACACAAAATGCTGGAGTAACTCAGCGGGACAGGCAGTATCTCTGGATGGAAGGAACATGTGACGTTTCAGGTCGGGATCCTTTAGACTCATTATATGGTGATAGTTTAATTTAGTTTAGAGATACAGCGTGGAAACAGCCCACCGGGTCCACATTGACCAGTGATCCCCGCACACTAACACTATCCTACACACACTAGGGACAGTTTTCATTTTTACCAAGCCAATTAACCTACAAACCTGTACGGCTTTGGCGTGTGGGAGGAAACCTGAGATCCCGGAAAAAACCCACGCAGGTCACAGGGAGAACGTACAGACAAGAACACGTAGTCAGGCTTGAACTCAGGTCTCTGGTTCTGTAGGGCAGTAGCTCTACCGCTGCGCCACCGTGCCGATTTTAAGATGAGGAATTGATTTGATGAAAACCAAGGAGATACTGAAGTGCTGATCATCAAGCTTTACAGAATCTTATATCTTTACATATACAAATGTATCTTAAAAAGGATTAATGCCAGTTAACCCTGTGATAATTACTCTACCTCTCTTGGAGGTGAATGCTATCCATCTTTCCCTTCCTGGAGACCATTAAATGTCCACTGGTGAGTCCGAAGGAAGGAGTCGACACAAAACATTGTCTATCCAATTTCCCCAGAGATGCTGCATGACTGGCTGAGTTACTCCAGCACTTTGTGTTTTTTGCTGACGATACCAGCATCTGCAGTTCCTTGTGTCAATGAGATACTGAATCCATTTGATTTAATGTGAAAATGTTATAATTAACAATAATTTTGTATGACATAGCAACACAATATGGTGCGCTGATGAGAGTTTTGATGGCATCAATCGTTTGCTTGCAATAGTTCCCAACCTACTACATGTTTTTCAGCAGTTTCATCATCTGTTATGAAAATGGAACTGGTTCTTTTTAAACACGCATCAGCTTTTACTATTAGTTTAATTTAATTTAGTTTAGTTTAGAGATACAGAGCAGAAACAGGCCCTTCAGCCCACTGAGTCTGGTCGACCAGCGATCCCCACACATTAACACTATCCTACACACACCAGGGATAATTTACAATGTTACCAAGCCAATTAGCCTACAAAGCTGTTCGTCTTTGGAGTGTGGGAGGAAACCGGTGATCCTGGAGAAAACTCATGCAGGTCGCTGGAAGAACGTGAAAACTCCGCACAGACAGCACCCGTGGTGAAGGATCGATCTGGAGCTGGAAGGCAGCAACTCTACCACACCGCCACCATGCGGAGCGGGTATTGTGAACGAGGTTTGCTTCAGTTAATGCCATCTCATTATCACTGAACAAATAATGAACAGAATAACATTTCTAGTGTTGTCCGGAGGGACTGAAGCACACAAGAGCCATCTAGTGGTGGTTAGTGTGATCTGTAGCGGTTTTTGAAGTACAGAAAGGGTGGACTTTTCCCCAGATTGGCAAAGGATAGCACATCACCTGGCCTTGAAACAAAATAGCATGAATATTGAAAAAAACGCTTTGGCCTCTGGAAAAGTCAAAACCTTTTGTGATCTCAGGAGATCCCAATGTGTTTTACAAGCACCTTTAAAGCTAAAGCCACAAACAGTGACTTCATGACCAGAGATCTGATTTAAAGGTGGTGGTTGAGGAATAAATATCAATGAGGACTCTGTGAACCTCCCTTGCTCTTCTTCAAAGCAAAGCCAACTCTTTATGACAGAAGTCTAATTTAAAAGAATAAGCAGTCGGCCATTTAGGACTGAGATATGGAAAAACTTCTTCACCCAGAGAGTTGTGAATGTGGAATTCTTTGTCTCAGCGGAGGTCAAATCACTGGTTGTTTTCAAGGGAGAGTTAGATTTAGCTCTAAGGGCTGAAAGAATCAAGGGATAGGGGAAAGAGCAGGAATGGGGTACTGATTTTAGATGATCAGCCATGATCATATCGAATGGCGGTGCTGGCTCGAAGGGCTGAATTGTTTTAATGTTTCTATGTTTTCATTGTTTCTAAAAACAGGAAATGGTGGATAATCAGCAGTTTAGCATCAATGGCAAGATGAACATTTAAGGGCCTGTCCCACTGTACGAGGTAATTCTAGAGTTCTCCCGAGTTCTCTCCTGATTCGAGCTTGTGTAATGTGCATAGCAGGTACGTAGGGGCTCGTACGAGTAAAAAGTAACAATTTTTTTCATCACAAGTATTGTTTTACTCATGGACATTTTTCACAGTGTTGAAAAAACGTCATGAGTTTACCGGATTTCCCGAGTACCTACCGTTAACATTACGAGCCGCGACGAGACATCGATGAACTCCTATGTAAGGACATTCTCCGAGTTCGAATCAGGGGAAAACTCGGGAGAACTCTTAAATTACCTCATACAGTGGGACAGGCCCTTTAACATTCTGTTTTCTTCATCCATCAAACCAGTTAGAGCCAACATTGTGAACTTCCTGATCATCTCAGCCTATGACAACATCCAACAGACAATGAGATGAAATAACATGAATGAAATGCATCAGCAGAGGTGACTCAATTCTACAGAGATCAGGGAAACATAGAAAACATCGAAACTCTCTGGGTGAGAAAGCTTTTCCTCATCTCAGTCCTAAATGGCCTACCCCTTATTCATAAACTGTGACCCCTGGTTCCGGGCTCCCCAAACATCGGGAACATTTTTCCTGCATCT
>CM069163.1:2084873-2124873 GCA_035221665.1 Okamejei kenojei | reverse complement strand
AAAAATTCCTCTCATGAATCGGGACACTAATGGATGAGACCGATAGGTTGTTGTTCTGAAACTGCCCTAAACAGGAGGACAAAGCACTCTGAGCACTATTAATGGCGCTATAACTCAAGTGTTCATCAAAAATGCAACATAGCAAGGAACTCCAATACATCCGGTATGCTTGCAGTATAAGATATATCTGACTGTAAACAAAATATCTCCCATTTCTTAATATGAGACACATATTGTTTCTTAGTGATATCTCTCCAAGCTGCAGTTATGACATCCATGGTTCCATTCAACAGTCCAAAGCCTTGGAACGGTCTGGTCAGAACCTGCAGATCAACAAATTAATACAATCATGTAACGGATGACTTTCTCCTGTTACTGGATGCACCAACAAATTACTGCAGTTGGGGACAGTCATGAATGGCTGAGTCATCAGTCTGAGCACCAATGGGAACCATGGCTGTATAGGCCAGTCCGGAACCACCAAAACGCCTGAGGCAGAGTCCTGCTCTGTTTTGGTGAGACATTGCCTAATCAGGCAGAATGGGGAAAAACATAAAAGAATGTACGTTCCCAATGTAGCAAGAATGCATCCACCACTACTGCTCCTGGATCCAGTTCCCATGAAACATATTTAGGCAACTGGTGATTTAGCCTGGATGCAAACAGATCAATATCTGGCAACCCATAGCGGCTGACAATCATTTTAAAACTTCAGGATTTAACATCCATTCTATGTTGTCATTGAACTTTTGTGGCCTGTTGTCTGCCACCACATTGTCTCCACCTGGTAGGTAGATAGCTGAGACCCAGATGTTTCTGGAAATACACCAGTGCTACATGAGATTAGCCAGATTATCACATGATACTGACCTTATTTCTGCCATATGATTGATATATGGCACAGCCGGGGTATTATCAATCTGGAGTTGACCATGTAAATTATTCATTGTTGAACAATAAACTTTTAATTCATAGAATGGCTGTATAGGCCAACTATTAATATTGTTTATATTATCAATTGTATAATAATTGTACTTCTATATATTTTTTAAATTTTTATATGGATAGAAAATAATAGAGGGAGAGAAAAGAAACCAAAAAATTAAAAGAGAATGGAATAATCAGCTAATTATACATAATTGGAGATATGTCCGTGGATTATAAAATGTAATTCTTCATCTAATCCTTGATTCGGGTTTCAGTCAGGTTCCTGTGCCGAACCGGTTTGCCCCTTCAAATAGTCAATGAATGGAGACCATATTCTAGTAAATAGTTCTCGTTTGCCCATTAAGACAAATCTTAATCTTTCCAAATGTAGGGTCTCCGACATTTCCATAGTCAACATTTTAATTGTGGGGTTATAGGGCCTTTCCAAAATGTTAATATTAATTTTTTCCCAGTTATTAAACTATATTCAATAAAGTTTCTTTGGCTTGTTGTAAATATTTGATTTTGTTCTAGTATTCCTAATATTATTAGTTTTGAATCGGGGTCCAATTGGATGTTGACAACTTCCGAAATTATCTTTAACATTTCCGTCCAAAACTTATTAATTTTTATACAACTTACAAATGTGTGTGTTAAGTTAGCCTCTGAGTGCTGACATTTTTCACAAATAGGAGATATGCTTGGGAAAATTCTATTTAATTTTGTTTTTGAATAGTGCAATCTATGTAATACTTTAATTTGTATTAAAGAGTGTCTAGCATTTAACGAACAGTGATGGATATGTTGTAAGCTTTTCGTCCCATATTTCTTTTTTTTTTTTTTTTTATGTTTTTTTTTATTTTTTCCTTAATTAAAGATAGAGAGATAGAAAAAAGGAATAGAAAATAGAAAAGAAGGTATGAAAAGTTTGATGGAGATTAAAGTATTACTAAGTAATCCAATCTTGGAGATACATTCATGATTTGTTATGTGTATTTCTTCATCCACTCAGATATTCAGGCCTCAGTCAAGTCCCTGCGCCGAACCGTTGTGACCCTGTAGATATTTAATATAGGGAGACCATATCTCCTTGAAGAGATCTAACCTGTCCATGAGGACAAGTCTCAATCTCTCCAAGTGAAGTGTCTCCGTCATTTCTGTATTCCACATTTTAATTGTTGGGGATACAGGGCCTTTCCAAAATTTTAATATTAATTTTTTCCCAATTATTAAAGAATAGTCGATAAAGTTCTATGATTCCTTGTAATTATTTGTTCCATTTCCGGTTATTCCAAGTATGATTAACTTTGGGTCATAAATCATAGTAATATTAATAACTTTCGAGATTGTTTTGAATATTTCATTCCAATATTGTAAAATCTTCGTACAATTAGTAAATGAGTGTGACAGAGTTGCTTCCATGATTTGACATTTATCACATATAGGTGATAGTTTTGGAAATATATTATGTAGTTTAGATTTAGAATAATGTAATCTATGTAAGATTTTAAACTGTATAAGTGCATGTTTAGCGTTTAAAGAGCAATAATGTATATGTTGTAGGCTTTTCTTCCCATATTTCTGGACTTATTATTTGACTTAGTTCATTTTTCCCAGCGCTGTCTATGTATTTCCGATGATGGGATATCACTTTCCAACAAATGTTATAAATGTATGATATCATTTTTTCTGTATTTTGGTGTTTATTCAAGCATTCATCTAAAATTTCACTCTTTCTATTTCTAAGTTTCTTGTGTATTTGCGGAAATAATAGTTTCCTGATTTGTAAATATCTGAAATATTCATTATTATGAAGCCCGTAAGTTTGTTGTAATTCTTGAAATGAAAGAAATGAATTATCCTTATAGAGATCCCCTATGTTTGAATTCCTTTATTTTTTCCATTGTAATAAAAGCTTTATCCATCATTGACGGTTTAAACCGTAAAAATTATTGGCAATTGTAAGAGCTAGCGGTATAAATTTTAGTTTTAGTGTTTTCTTTATTTGTTTCCAAATACGTATTCCACTTTCTATTATCAATTTTCGCTATAAGTTTTCTTAGGTACATTAATATTAGCAAATATTATAGAGCTAATTTCAAATGGAAAACAGTCTTCTCTTTCATTTTTAACCAATTTGGTTTATTATCTATTTCTCCTAACCAAAAATTCATATTTCTAATATTTAACTGCCCAATAATAGAACATAAAATTTGGTAAAGCTAAGCCCCCCGTTTATTTTAGCTTTACATAAATGTTTTTTATTTATTCTATGATTTTTGTAGTCCCAAATAAAGTTAGTGACTATTGAGTCTACTTTTTAAAAGAAATTTTTAGAAAGATTATATCGGGATTGATTGAAATATAAATATAATAATTGTGGGAGTAAAATCATTTTATTGCGTTAATTTTACCTAACATTGAGATAGGTAAGCTTTTCCAATATAAGATATTTTTATTAAATTTATTCAATTAATAACGGAAATTAGATTTAAATAAAGATCAAATCTTTTTGTAACAAAAATACCAAGATATTAATATTTTCATTTGTTATCTGAAAGGAAATTGTTGTAATATCTGTAAATTATTCATGGTTATTGGCATAAGTTCACTTTTATTCCAATGATGCTATAATCCTGAAATTAAAAAAAATAAAAAAAAAAAATAAAAAAAAAAAAAAAAAAAAAAAAAAAAAAAAAAATAAACCAAAAAAAAAAACAAAAAAAAAAAAAAAAAAAAAAAAAAAAAAAAAAAACAACAAAAACAAAAAAAAATTAAAAAAAAAAACAAAAAAAAAAAAAAAAAAAAAAAAAAAAAAAAAATAAAAAAAATACCAAAAAAAAAAAAAATAAAAAAAAAAAAAAAAAAAAAAAAAAAATAACAAAAAATAAAAAAAAAAAAAAAAAAATAAAACAAAAAAAAACAAAAAAGTTTCCGTATTTAGTTTTAACAAATTACAGATACTTATTTCCGGTTTTGTAATATAAAGTAGTATATCGTCCCGCATATAACGAGATTTTATTCTTAGTATCTTTATATCGTATCCATTTATTTCTGATGTAGTCTTACCCTTTGAGCAAGGGGTTCGATTGCTAACGCAAACAGTAATGGTGATAAAGGACAGCCTTGTCTACAACCTCGAGATAAAACTAAACTTAGTTGATAACATAAAATTTGTTTATTATTCTAGCAGTTGGTTTGCGTATAATAATTTAATCCAAGTAGTAAACTTATCACCAAGCTTAAAGGCTTCCATCACCGAAAATAGATAAGGCCATTCCACCTGGTCAAAAGCTTTTTCTGCATCCAACGAGATGACTACTAAGTCTTTTTTATCACTTCTCGGTTTCGAGTATATAATATTAAATAACCGTCTTAAATTATTGAAGAATATCTTTTAGGTATAAATCCTGTTTGATCAGGATGAATTAATTCATTAACAATTTGCTTAGTCTTTGTGCAAGAATTTTTGTTAAAATTTTTTGATCGGTATTTAATAAAGCAATTGCTCTATACGATCCTGGATCATCCAAATCTTTATTTATTTTGGTATAAGTGTTATAATAGATTCGTTCAATGTGTCTGGTAATTTTTCTCTTGTATATATATCTGTTCATATAATGATTTAAATATGGGACCATTTGGGCATGAGAAAAATTTTATAAATTCCGACCACTATACCATCTGTCCTGGAGTTTTTACCATTTTTTAAGATTTAATAGATTCTTGGATTTCTTTATTGAAATATCGGCATTTAAAAATTCTCTATTTTGTAAATCTAATTCTTTTAAGTTACATACATTTAAAAAGGCACTATTTTCTGTTTTATTTACTGTTGTGTTACCAGTATACAAATTTTTATAATATTGCATAAATCTTCATTAATATCCTTGGGTTGTATTAATAATTCACCGTTTTGGGTGATTCATTAATCCTATGTATAATTTTTTCCGCTTCAATTTCCTTAATTGTCGAGCCAATACCAATAGTTTTTGTGGTTTGTCTCCAAATTCAAACAACAATTGTTTAGTATGTTGGTAGTATTTAAAACTTGATCAGTAATATATTTTATTTAATTTATACTTCAATGCTACATTTTATTATGTATTATTATATCTGATTTTGTTGCGATTCTGTATATCTAATTGTTTAAATCTCCCTTATCTAAGTCATGTTGTTCCTTCCGAATCTTCTTATTATGGAAGCTTGTGAAGAAATCATAATTCCTCGAAGATATGCTTTTAAATGTTTCCCATAATAAAGAGCGAGATATTTCTGGTTGATCATTTATTTTCAAAAAACATCTTAATCTGAGTTATGATGTATTCCTGAGTTTTTTATTTTTTTTAAAATTTGTGGATTAAGTTTCCATTGTCTAGATTTTCCTGTTTTACAACCATTTATTTTTTAATTTTAAATGTAATGGTGCGTGATCTGAAATTATAATATTAGATATTTGGATTCGTAAGTAAGTGAAATAAGCTTTGCATCTACTAGGAATAATCTATTCTTGAATAGTTTTATTACTGGCAGAAGTAGAAGGAATATTCTCGACCAGTAGGATTTTCTGTTCTCCAAACATCTTTAATGTTAGACGTTTGAATGTAGTGCGTTTAATAAATCACTAGAGTCGATTTAGTTTTCCTTTGGTTTGAAGATCTATCTAAATAAGGTCTAATGTACAATTAAAATCTCCTCCAATTATCAAATTGTAGTGTGTTAAATCTGGAATATTATTAAGTTACTTTCTTAAAGAATAAAGGACTATCAAAAATTTGGACCATAGATGTTAACAAAAATCATTTTTTTTTCCCTATTTATTTCTCCTATTACAATAATGTATCTGCCATCTTTAATCAGATATAGTAAATATATGCTTAAATAAAGTACCTTTACGAAATAATATTGCTACGCCTCTTGATTTGTGTGTAAAGGAAGAGTGGTATATTTTATCTATCCATTTAGCTTTCAGCCTATTTTCAGCGTCTTTCTTTAGGTGAGTTTTCTTGGATGTAAATTTACATCAGCTTTCATTGCCTTTAAGTGTGTCAATATTTTTCCTCTTTTTATTGGTTCATTGATACCTTTAACATTCCAACTGCAAAAGGTTAATCCCTCGTTCCCCATATTTCTTTTTAAATCCTGCATTTTAGATTTGTGGGAATCTAGAATAGGGTCCAAGGGTCCGCGCAGTAGAACTTAACCTTACACCCGAACACGAGTAGATTGAATTTTAGATCTCTCTTATGTCTTCACGAGTGTATCTCCATTGTTCCAGTATATAGCTCCCATTCAAACTGAAAGATATAGTAAACAATAAAAACATAATGAGAAGTGAATAAAAAGCTTAGAAAGGTGTATAAAGAATAGAAGAACTACAAATAAAATATTTGTAGTTTGTGAAAGCCAAGTTGTGTTTGGCCATTAATCTAAAGGCTTCCGGCATTGATGTTATTAATTTAGCCAGCTCCTAATTTTAAGGAATTATTATTCCATAGTAATATTTTAACGGGAATATAGTATTAAAGAAATGAAAAGAGTGATATTAAACATCATAAAAGTATATATATCTAAGGTTAGTTTTAAAAAAAAATCCAATTAAAGCCACAGTTAAAGAAAATTTTTTTTTTTTTTTTTTTTTTTTAAAAATACAAAAAATAGAATCATTATTAAAAAAGGGAGAAATATATTGAGGAAGGTGCCACCAATTTACCAATAACACTGGCTACTTACCGGATGGAGGGATATTGTTTTTCAGCGAGACTAGTACAGACCTCTCTGATCTCCACAGCCTTGGCTGTAGGCAAAGTCACTGACATATCAACTTGAATCAATGACACATCCCAAATAACCAATTTTTTAGGATGGCTCTAACTTGGATTTGGTTGGATGGACCAGGAACCCTAACCTTTCAAATAGGTATTCGGTTGCTGAAACCGATTCCTCAGTTGTCTCCTGAGTGTTGCTTATGATTAAGATATCTTCTAGATAAACCATTACTATGTGATTCAGGGCCCGAAGTAGTGCCAGCACTGGTTTCAACAATTTCTTGAACAGCCTAGGAGTTGAGGTTAACTCATTGTGTAATGCTTTAAATTGCCACAGCTGTCCCATCCAACTAAATTTCAAGTATCTCCGATACTAATGATGAATTGGTACTGAATAATATGCATCTTTTGGGTCTACAGTTGCCATATAACAGCCTTGTGATAACAGCTGTTTCGCAGTATTGAAGGTGTCCATTTTAAAATGCCTATACTGACCATAGGAATTTAACTAGTTTCGGTCCAGAATGACTCTACATCCCCCATCTTTTCTCTGTCTGGGGAATATATTGGACACAAATTGTTGAGGATGGTTTGTCGTCCTCTCAATTACCCCTTTTTCGGGACAAAACCGTAATTTCTTCTTTTACCTGCTGAGTTTGTGGAGCAGAAAAAACCCCAATACCCTATTAGGTATATTGTGTACAGGCGGATCAATTCCGGTCATAAACTCTAATCGAGCCTGACACAGTGTCTAGTATAAACCGATGAGATGTTATGCAGCATCATTCATCATACCAATTGCAACCTACCCCTAACCGGAGGTTGCTCCCCAGAAGTCTTATCCTTGACGGAATGAATTTCCTGTACCTCTACAGTTGGCCTCGAAGTCGAAGTCGACCATCCATCACCCATTCCGTGTCATTTCACTCTCTCATCCACTCCCTACACACGAGGGGCAAGTTACAGACACCTGCACGTCTTTGGGAAGTGGGAGGAAACTGGAGCATCCGGAGGAAACCCACACAGTCACAGGGAGACTCTTTCTTCTGATATTGGGGTTGTTACTGGGATACATTGGTGGGTAATATCGTGGCCCCACTGGTCCCACTCTGCTTGGCCCTGCCCCTGGATCCGACCCTCTTCACGTTGAACCCGACTTTCGAGATGACGTTCTGGGAGCAGGGACGTATGCTTTCATGAGACCAATTGTTTTGGCCTCATCGTCGAGGTCCCTGATTTGCTTGATGAGGTCCACACCAAATAAATAATCTGGGGTTTGAACGTTTGTAGACCTACATAGAGCTGCAAACTTTGGGGTTCTACGTCGGTTTGATGGCTATCTTCCTGATGTAATTGACCTCGAAGTAGGCGTTGCAGAACAGGGCCAGCATATCTTGTTGAGTACCAGACATCGGTGCCCCCTGGACCATTTTCCCAAATCCAGTGATGCCTGCTGCCACCAACATGAGGACGCGCTGAAATCTCACTTCTTGTCCCCGCTTCGTTGCACTCATTTATGCCCTTGCCGAGTTCACTGTGGGCATTTTGAGTGACGCGCAGTTTACAGGTGTTTTGTAACGTGTGGCAGCCTCCTCCATGATTGTATCCTGGAGCTGGTGAGAAGCCATGTAATTTACATTGGCGGCTAGAGTTTTCTCGATAGCCTCACCAGTCCCTTCCAGGTTTAGCGAAGTTGTCTACGTCTACGTCTCTACGTCTGGGACACCTGGAGCATGGCTTGCGTGCGCTGGTGTGTGCACAAAAGCAGTGACACCAGCTTCAGGGTCAATTCCTCCTGCCCTGGCTTCTTCCAAGACATGCTCTAGGGAGGTCTCTTCCAGACCCTAAACAAGGTGCTGGAGAGGATGATTCCCACTGGTATCCATAAGTGGTGTTTTCTTCTTCGCTGTATGGACCTCTGCGAGAGGCTGTGTGGGGAATCCTAGGGGCATTCGATCCCGATTGAAATTTTACATGGCTCTTTAAATTTGGAGCATTTCCCATTTGGTTGAGCCATCCCCATACCTTTACATTAAAAGGAGGGGAGTCTTCCACATCATCAGACTCATGAGATGAAATGAGTACTGAGAGTACTTTTTTTTGGCATTTCTCCCTGGTGGAGTAGCCTGAGTGCCCTGAAGCACTGGAAATTGATGGAGGCAGTTGAGCTGCCAGTAGAAACAATAGCCGGTATTGGAGCTGGCATCAGCGCAGCCGTTATCTCCAAACCCGATCTAAATAGCGGTAATCGCGGAGCCGGCTTTAGCGCAGCCGTTACCTCCCAACCCAATCTATAAGCGGTAACCACGGTCCCCGCGCGTTCCGCTCCACTATAGTAGTTTATATTTACAATACCTCCATATTATTAACTCTAGCTGGCTCTCCGAGCCAGACTTACAGAGTTTTTAAAAATACTCGCAGGGAAGGTTTAACATTGATTTACCTGAGGGTTACTACTTACCGCTGGTGGAGCTGAGCTCTCCAGCCCATCGGTGCGCCATGCGTCAGACGTAATGACGCGCATGTGCCTGTCTGGGCTTCTTCACGTAGTCACTCACGTGACTCCGAAGTAAAATTACCATTGGATCCCCTTATTAGCAAATGTGTTCTTATATTACCAAGGTCACAAAATGCTGGAGTAACTCAGCGGGTCAGGCAGCATCTCTGGAGAGAAGGAATGGGTGACGTTTCGGGTCGAGACCCTCTATGATGAGTCTGCAAAGGGACCTGACCTGATATAAAACACCCAACTACAGTGGCTTGTAAAAGTTTTCATACCCCTTGAACTTTTCCACATTTTGTCACGTTACAACCACAAACGTCTTTGGGTGTTAATGGCGGAGTAGCAAGATAGATTCAACAGTGGCTGAATGGGAGATGCCAGAGAGTAATGGTGGATGGCTGTTTGTCAGGTTGGAAGCCGGTGACCAGTGGGGTGCCTCAGGGATCTGTGTTGGGTCCACTGTTATTTGTCATGTGCATCAATGATCTGGATGATGGGGTGGAAAATTGGATAAGTAAGTATGCAGATGATACTAAGATAGGTGGTGTTGTGGATGTAGAAGTAGATTTTGAAGTAGATTTTCAAAGTCTACAGAGAGATTTGGGCCATTTGGAAAAGTGGGCTGAAAGATGGCAGATGGAGTTCAATGCTGATAAGTGTGAGATGCTACATCTTGGCAGGACAAATCAAAATAGGACGTACATGGTAAATGGTAGAGAATTAAGGAATGCTGTGGAACAGAGGGATCTAGGAATAACTGTGCATAGTTCCCTGAAGGTGGAATCGCTTGTAGATAGGGTGGTAAAGAAAGCTTTTGGTGTGCAGGCCTTTATAAATCAGAGCATTGAATATAGGAGTAGGGAAGTAATGTTAAAATTGTACAAGGCATTGGTGAGACCAATTCTGGAGTATGGTGTACAATTTTGGTTGCCTAATTATAGGAAGGATGTCAACAAAATAGAGAGAGTACAGAGGAGATTTACTAGAATGTTGCCAGTTTTCCAGCAACTAAGTTACAGAGAAAGGTTGAACAAGTTAGGTCTTTATTCTTTGGAGCGCAGAAGGTTAAGGGGGGGACTTGATTGAGGTCTTTAAAATGATGAAAGGGATAGACAGAGTTGACGTGGATAAGCTTTTCCCATTGAGGGTAGGGAAGATTCAAACAAGAGGGCATGACATGAGAATTAAGGGACAGAAATTTAGGGGTAACATGAGGGGGAACTTCTTTACTCAGAGAGTGGTGGCTGTGTGGAATGAGCTTCCAGCAGAAGTGGTGGAGGCAGGATCGATTTTAACATTTAAAAGTAAAGTGGATAGGTATATGGACGGGAAGGGAATGGAGGGGTATGGCCTGAGTGCAGGTAGATGGGACTAAGGAAAAATAAATGTTCGGCACGGACTGGAAGGGCCGAGAGGGTCTGTTTCCGTGCTGTAATTGTTATATGGTTATATGGTAAATGTATTTTATTGGGATTTTATGTGATAAACCAACACAAAGTGGTGCATAATTGTGAAGTGGAAGGAAAATGTTACATGGTTTTCAATTATTTTTACAAATAAAAAAACTGAAAAGTGTGGCGTGCAAAAGTATTCAGCCCCCTTTACTCTGATACCACTAAATAAAATCCAGTGCAACCAATTGCCTTCAGAAGTCACCTAATTAGTAAATAGAGCCCACTTGTGTGTAATCTAATCTCAGCATAAATACAGCTGTTCTGTGAAGGCCTCAGAGGTTTGTTAGAGAACATTAGTGAACAAACAGCATCATGAAGCCCAAGGAACACACCAGGCAGGTCAGGGATAAAGTTGTGGAGAAGTTTAAAGCAGGGTTAGGTTATAAAAAAATATCCCAAGCTTTGAGCATCTCACGGAGCACTATTCAATCCATCATCCGAAAATGGAAGGAGTATGGCACAACTGCAAACCTACTAAGACATGGACGTCCACCTAAACTGACAGGCCGGGCAAGGAGAGCATTGATCAGAGAAGCAGCCAAGAGGCCCATGGTAACTCAGAGAAGCTGCAGAGATCCACAGCTCAGGTGGTAGAATCTGTCCACAGGACAACTATTAGTCGTGCACTCCACAAACCGGGTCTTTATGGAAGAGAGGCAAGAAGAAAGCCATTGTTGAATCAAAGCCATAAGAAGTCCCGTTTGCAGTTTGCCACAAGCCATGTGGAGGACACAGCAAGCATGTGGAGGAAGGTGCTCTGGTCTGATGAGACCAAAATTGAAGTTTTTGGCCTAAATGCAAAACGCTATGTGTGGCGGAAAACTAACAAGCACATCACCCTGAACACACTATCGCCACTGTGAAATATGGTGCTGGCAGCATCATGCTGTGGGGATGCTTTTCTTCAGCAGGGACAGGGAAGCTGGTCAGAGTTGATGGGAAGATGGATGGAGTCAAATACAGGGCAATCTTGGAAGAAAACCTGTTAGAGTCTGCAAAAGACTTGAGACTGTGGCGGAGGTTCATCTTCCAGCAGGACAACGACCCTAAACATACAGCCAGAGCTACAATGGAATGGTTTAGATCAAAGCATATTCATGTGTTAGAATGGCCCAGTCAAAGTCCAGACCTAAATCCAATTGAGAATCTCTGGCAAGACTTGAAAATTGCTGTTCACAGACGCTCTCCATCCAATCTGACTGAGCTTGAGCTATTTTGCAAAGAAGAATGGGCAGAAATTTCAGTCTCTAGATGTGCAAAGCTGGTAGAGACATACCCCAAAAGAGTTGCAGCTGTAATTGCAGCGAAAGGTGGTTCTACAAAGTATTGACTCAGGGGGGCTGAATACTTTTGCACGCCACACTTTACAGTTTTTTATTTGTAATAAAATTTGTAATCCATGTATCATTTTCCTTCCACTTCACAATTATGCACCACTTTGTGTTGGTCTATCACATAAAATCCCAATAAAATACATTTACGTTTGCGGTTGTAACGTGACAAAATGTGGAAAAGTTCAAGGGGTATGAAAACCTTTGCAAGCCACTGTATGTTCTCTCCACACTCTGCCTGGCCTGCTGAGTTTCTCCAGTGCTTTGTGTTTATTTTTGTAAACCAACACCTGCAATTCCTTGTATCATCATTAAGAAGGCGATATGGCTGAGATTTACACATGGAACTATTTTCGATATGGATGCCGTTATTATCATTAGAGTCTCAGAACATCCCCCGAAGAGGGGAAGGAGCAGGTGGGGGGGGGGGGGGGGGGGGGGGGGTGAGGACAAGGGGATCACACTAGGTTATCACATTTGACACAAAGACTGACACTGCACGGGTGGGGGGGGGGGGGGGGGGATAAGGTTAGAAGCTCTTGTTCATAAGTTCTAGCATCAGAATTAGGCCATTTGGCCCATCAAGTCCACTCCTCCATTCAATCATGGCTGATCTATCTTTCACTCTCAACCCTATTCTCCTGTCTTCTCCCCATAACACCTGACACCTGTACTAATCAAGAATCTATGTCTGCCTTAAAAATATCCATTGCCTTGGCCTCCACAGCCATCTGTGGCAATCAATTCCATAGATTCACCACCCACTGACTTAAGACATTCCTCCTCCTTTCTAAAGGAACGTCCTTCAATTCCAAGGCTATAACCTCTAGTCCTAGACTCTCCCACCAGTGGAAACATCCTCTCCACATCCACTCTATCCAGGCCTTTCACTACTCAGTAAGTTTCAATGAGGTTCCCCCTCATCCTTCTAAACTCCAGCGAGCACAGGCCCAGTGCCATCAAATGATCAAACCTCTTAACGCCACTATGTTACCTGTCTCCACTGCAACCCCTGGCAGTACGCTCCAGGTGCCCACCACCCTCTGTGTAAAAAACTCCCCCATAATTGCCCCTCTCATCTTAACGCTACGGCACGCCAAGGTGAATTTGGACTGCCAGGAATATGGAATGTGCAGAAGGACATGCACCTGGTACATCAGGCTGCGGTCTGGCATGTCATGGACAGCATGTGGAGCTCACCGGAGAAGGGAGTGTATTACAATGTTATAAACAATGTCGGGAAGAACCACATTCTTTCATGGAAGGGCTGTTGTGAACAATTGTGAGCAATTTTGCACACCATATCTGAGGAAAGATGTGCAGGCCCTGTGGAGAGGGTTCAGAGGAGGTTTACAAGAATGATCCCAGGAATGAGTGGGTTAACAAATGATGAACATTTGACAACACTGGACCTGTAGTCACTGGAGTTTAGAAGGATGAAACTTACCAAATAGTGAAAGACTTGGATAGAGAGGATGTGGAGAGGATGTTTCCACTGGTGGGAGAGTCTAGGACCAGAGGTCATTGCCTCAGAATTAAAGGACGTTCCCTTTAGAAGGAGATGAGGAGGAATTTCTTTAGTCGAGTGGCCTAATCCTGCTCCTATCTCTTATGTCCTTATGACCTTGTGAGAAATGGAAGCCAACTAATGTATTCAATTTTCAGGCTACGTTTTTCTCTAATTATACACAAAGCTAGTATACAGTATGCCTGTGAATCATTTATATTAAACATAAACATGATTGAAATATCCACCTGAGATTGCTTTAGTTACAGCCTTTAGTTAAATATTCCACTCACAGTACGTTGACCTCCTGATATGTTACCTCATCCCAGTGTGTCTACAGCATGGAGGTCCAAAGAACAATTATGATAAAGATCCATATGAGAAGCCAAAGATAGACAAACTGTTGGAGCAACTCAGCGGGTCAGGCAGCATCTCTGGAGAAAAAAGATGGGTGACGTTTCTGTTTGGGATCCTTCTTCAGACTGATTATTCTTATAATAAACCACATCCTTATCAGCCTTGGAGTCTGTAGATCCTGGAATATGCAGCAGAAAAAACAGATGGCACAGTGGTGCAGCTCGTAGAGCTGCTGCTTCTCAGAGCTAGAGGGCCCAGGTTCGATCTTCATATCGTGTGCTGTCTGTGTGGAGTTTGCACATTCTCCCTATGTGACCGTGTGGGTTTCCACCGGAGGTTCCAGTTTTCCTCCACATCCCAAAGACGTGGGGGTTTGTACGTTAATTGACCTCTGTAAATTGCCTCTAGTGTGTAGGGAGTGGATGAGAAAGTGGGATAATATAGAACTAGTGTGAACGGTGATCGATAGTTGGTGTGGACGGTGAGCCGAATGGCCAGTTTCCATGCTGTACTTTTCATTCAATCAATTAATCATCTATGTCTATGCTAGTGTATAATCTATTTTAATTTAGATTTGAAGGGGATCTGATCAGAATTTCTTCACACTATGTGGGTAAAGCTTATGACATTTGTGATCAAAATATTGAGGGAGATCAGAGAAATAGACGGCTATAATAAAATCAGCTAGAAAACTCAGCAACACAGACAACATCCGTGCAAAGAGAAACTAATAACATCTCAGGTCTTGACTGAAAGATGCAGCATGAAAACAGGCTGTCAGCCACCATGTCCACACCGACCATCCATCACCCATTCCATGTCATTTCACTTTCTCATCCACTCCCTACACACTAGGGGCAATTTACAGACACCTGCACGTCTTTGGGAAGTGGGAGGAAACTGGAGCATCCGGAGGAAACCCACACAGTCACAGGGAGACTCCACACAGACAGCACCTGAGGAATGAACCAGGTCTCTGACACTGTGAGGTAGCAGCATGACCAGCAGTGCCACTGTGCCTCCAAATGTCTTGGACTCTTCATCAGAACATCAGATATAGTTAATTATGTCATTGCTATTTAACAATGCATGGATCAGTCCTTGTGGTGATGATGTGTATGCTGGCTCACTGTCAGAGTAATATTCCAGCCTCATCCACCGGCCCAGTCTCTATCACATTGTAAAAGTACAAATTAATCTAGTACATCATTTTAGTTATTATTAGTTTTAGTTTTAGTTTCGAGATGCAGCGTGGAAACAGGCCCTTCAGCCCACCGATTCCACACCGACCAAATCTCCACACATTAACACGATCCTACACACGAGGGACAATTTACACTAAGCCAATTCACCCACAAACCTGTAGCGTTTGGAATGTGGGAGGAAATCAAAGATCTTGGAGTAAACCCACATGGTCACAGGGAAAACATACAAACCCGATTCTGTTTGATAACGATCGCCGCCGCCGCCATATTGTAGAACTTCAAGGAGCCCAGTGGAGCGCGAAGCATGACCCGAGCAGCTGTTTAAAAACGCTAAGCGACAAATTTAAAGAAATGCAAGTTAAGAAGCCAAGAGGTACAGAAGGCAGAACAGAGGTGATGTCACACTCTGCGCGAGCAACGGCAGCAGTCTGATACATTGTGATGTCATCAGCAAGACCATCTCATTTATTTTCTAAGTTATTTGAGATTTGTGAACATTTTTGTAAATAACTCGGGAAATAATGCATGAAATTTTCAGATAAGGCGAATTTTGACATCATGGCGTAAATCTCTATCGGAAAATGTAAAAATGTCACTGTTAGCGTGTCGTGTTTTCGAGGAGATGTGAATTGCACACGAACAACACACACACACACACATCCAAGTTCAGAGTTTGGGGGGAGGGTTGGTGTGGGCGGGAGGAGATTGTGTGGGTGGGAGGGGGTGGTGTGTGGGCTCAGTGGCTCCTGGCCCCGGCTCCGACCGCACACACGGGCTCCAGGACCCGGCTCCGGACTCACTCACAGGCTCTCGTCCCCGGCTGCACACTTCAGCACCCGGCTCGTCGTGGTGGTCGTTACCCCCGCTCGCAGAACACAGCCCCCCCTCGCAGAACACAGCCCCCGCTCGCAGTCCCCTCCTTCAGCTTTATTCTCGCTGCCGGTGATTGACAGCGGATTATTTCACCGATCAGAATAAAACTTGATGCACTAGCAGCACAGGAGAATGGCGAGTAAGATGGTCGAAATCATAGCTCTATCAGGTACAGTTTTTGCACAAAACAACGCCAACCGGTAGAGGACAAGATTAGAGTTGTCTAAGTATATAGATAGGAGTAGGCCATTCAGCCAGCTGCACCGCCATTCAATATGTCAACTCAGTATCCCGTACCTGCTTCTCTCCATACCCTCTGATCCCCTTAGCCACAAGGGCCACATCCACTCACTCTTAAATATAGCTTTTTAAATATAGACTCAACCAAATGGGACCGTTGGGTCCCGTTCAGCAAAGCGCGGTTGCGGGGGGGCGCGGCTAGAGGGGGGGGGGGGTAGTGATTAAGGGGTGGGGGGCACACGGCATCACAGGGGGTGGCTGGTTCCTGAACGCAATATTCCACCGGGGGGGGGGGGGGGGCAGAGAGGGAGGGGGGGAGCTGAGAGGGAAGGGGGGCAGAGAGGGGAAGGGGGGCAGAGAAGGAGGGGGGTCAGAGATTGAGGGGGGACAGAGAGGGAGAGGGTAGAGAGGGAGCAGGAGATAGAGAGGGAGGGGGTAGAGGGGGAGGGGGAGGGGGCTGAGGCAGCACCCACCCAGGTCGTAGAGCAGCAGCCTCCCCACCAGGCGCCGGGCCTGAGCGAGGCTGTGGACAGACGTAGACTCGAGGGAAAATTTCACCATTAGCGCGTCGTGTTTTCGAGGCGATGTGAATTGCACACAAACATCACACACACACACACACACACACACACACACACACACACACACACACACACACACACACACACACACACACACACACACACACACACACAAACATCACACACACACACACACACACACACACACACACACACACACACACACATCCAAGATCAGAGTTTTATAAGTATAGAGATAGTTATACAGTGCGGAAACAGATCCTTCGGCCCACAGAGTCCATGCCGACCAGTGTACACCAGCACTGTCCTGCATATTAAGCACAATTTACAATCTTTAAAGGAGCCACGCAATCCATAAACCTGGCAGACACAAAATGCTGGAGTAACTCAACGGGGACAGGCAGCATCTCTGGAGAGAAGGAATGGTGACGTTTCAGGTCGAGACTCTTCTTCAGACTGAAGAAGCTGCTTTCAGACAGGCAGCTTCTCTCCAGAGATGCTGCTGCCTGTCTCGCTAAGTTACTCCAGCATTTACTGTCTGCCTTCGATTTAAACCAGCATCTGCAGTTCTTCCCTACAAACCTGTATGTCTTTGGAATGTGGGAGGAAACCGGAGCACCCAGAGAAAACCCACACGATCACAGGGAGAACGTACAAACTCCGTACAGACAGCACCATAGTCAGGATCAAACCCGGGTCCCTGGTGCTGTGAGGCAGCACCTCTATCGTTGCAACACCGAGTTATGTCCAGGTTTAATAATACAGTATAAATAACAAAGGGAAACTGAGGGATTACTATCAACAGCTGCAGATGTAAACAATTAGCTATTTTGGGGCGGAGACAACATTCTGAAAGAGCCATGTCATCCGTGGCCGTCCAGTGGACTATCTGGCCATCACGGGAATTTGAAGTCCACTCCTGTAATTTTGTCCGGATTGAAGGAGGTCGTAGTCGGAAAATCAGTGGTGGATCTGTCTAAGTCCAAGATTCTTTTCAGCTGCATTCACTACAATAAATATAGGAGCAAACAACTATTCCATTGAAGGTCCTGCATAGCAAAAGTATTTGAGTATAGGTCCAGGGAGGTTCTACTGCAGTTGTACAGGGTCAGACCACACCTGGAGTATTACAGTTTTTGTCCCCTATCTGAGGAAAGACAATCTTGCCATAGCGGGAACAGAGAAGGTCACCAGACTGATTCCTATGTCAGGACTTTCATATGAGATAGACTCGCTAAATTAAGGTTGAGGGGGAAAAACTTACAAAATTCTTTAGGGGTTGGACAGGCTAGATGCAGGAATTGTTCCTGATGTTTGGGAAGTCCAGAACAAGGGTCACAGTTTAAGGATAAGGGGGAAGTCTTTTAGGACCGAGATGAGAAAAACATTTTTCACACAGAGAGTGGTGAATCTCTGGAATTCTCTGCCACAGAAAGTAGTTGAGGCCAGTTTATTGGCTACATTTAAGAGGGAGTTAGATGTGGCCCTTGTGGCTAAGAGGACCAGGGGGTATGGAGAGAAGGCAGGTACGGGATACTAAGTTGGATGATCAGCCATGATCATATTGAATGGCGGTGCAGGCTCAAAGGGCCGAATGGCCTACTCCTGCACCTATTTTCTATATTTCTATGTTTCTCATCTCTTTACATTGGGTTAATCGGTGCCTGCTGAAACAATTGGTAGGTGTATATTTGGATACTTTATCAGTACACAGCAGGAAATGGCTGTTCATGGGAAAATATATTCACTGCGGGGGGCAGTGAAGGCTTGTCAGTAGGGCGGAAGGCCACTGGCAAGTCTCTGTGGCCCGTAAATGAGTCGGGCCTGGAGGTTATACCCTCCATAGGAGAGTCCGTTTGCTCACGGCTCTCCCACGTCGAGATTCTATTACAAAAGAATGCTCGACAGGGACCAGCTCCGTGAGAAGGAGTGGTGCCCAAGCCAGGCTGATGGAGAGCTTGTGCTAGCAGCACCTGTTTCAGGGCTGCAGAACTATCCTGCCTGTGAGGAGGATGTTCTATCAGTGCAGTTTGCTGACACTGATTCTATGCTGGGGGAGAGCAGTAAAGAAGTTCGGTTGGAGGTAATTCCGAACATTGCTGGGAAGTTTGCTGAGTGTAGAGAGGCAGGAAAGGCGATTGATGTAGAATTGGCCGAAGCCATTCAGTATATGCTCTCCCACCAGTTACAGGAGCTAGCTATGGATGAAGTAGCAAAAAAACTATAAAGCTCCTGTTAATTGTGATCTCCTGAAGGTACCGGTGGTTAATCACCAAATTTGCATAGATGGGTTTGCCTGCTAGGGCCCAGGAGATGAAGTTTAAAAAAGTGCTTAAACTGATGTCAGCAGGTATTACAGCTGTGGTGAAAGTTATTGATACAAACGATATGGTTGAAGCACACCAGGATGAACTGGGACTCCTTTGTAATGCATTTTGAAATTAATAATATCGGGAGGGCCGCTATTAGGCCAGTGCTAACCCGAATTTGGCGAGTTGTGCAAACCGACCAGTGTACCACCACAAATCTGTTGTTTGGTGGTAACCTTGCAAAAAGGGTCAAAGACTGTCATGAGGTTGTTATAACCTTGTCCTCATTAAGCCAGCTGGAAGCAAGGCAAAAAAGGTTCTCTACAAGAAGTCGAGGACAACAAGGCCGCAAGGAAAGATGCTGGTAAGGAATATAACATTGACAGACGATGAATTAACTGATGTTCCTGTTCAAATTGGGGAAGGTTAAAATTGTTTCTCAAACAATGGCAGCAGTTGACATCAGATTTGTTCATACTTAGTGTATTGAAGGGGTGAAAAATTGGATTTTACTATAAGGACAGTCTACCTAATCAACATTTTCCTAGTCAGAAACTTATTTTCAGATGAGGAAAATGTGCTTATTCAAGCAGAGATTCAGTCGTTACATAAGAAAGGGGTAATTGAGCCTTCTGTCTATCAAAGTCAACAATTTCTGTCAAGTATATTTCCCAGATCTAAAAAGACTGGGGGATGTAGAATTATTCTGGATTTATCGAATTTGAACAAATTTGTTTGTTATAGGCATTTCAAAATGGAGACCTTTACCACGGGCAAACATCTAGTGTCCAAAGGGTATTATATGGCAACCATTGATTTAAAGAATGCGTATTACGCAGTGTCTATTCATGGTGATGATAGAAGATATTTGAAATTTATTTGGATGACTGAGCTGTGGCAATTCAGGACATTGCCGAATGGATTAACTTCAGCTCCTAGATTATTTACTAAATTGGTAAAACCTGTGTTAGCATTACTTAGAGCTCAGGGGCATGTGGTTATGGCCTATTTAGATGATATTCTGATTGTTGGAAAGACTCATGCTGAAACTCAATCATCAGTTTCAGTTGTTAAAATCACTTTTGAACAAATGGGATTTGTTATTCACCCAGATAAATCTAAATTATCACCAGTCCAAATTATTGATTATCTGGGATTTACCATTAATTCCAATCACATGTTTGTAACTTTGCCCAGGGATAAATTGAATCAGTTAATTGAGGACTGTGTTAATCTCGTTGGAGAACAACGGCCTTCGATTAGACAAGTAGCCAGTTTTATTGGGAAGTTGTTGCAGCCTTTCCAGCTGTGCAGTATGGTCCTCTGCATTATCAACAATTACAACGATCAAAGGAACAGGCACTGAGAATACAAAGGGGCTATTTTTGATAGGCCTATGCAGTTGTCAGCTGGGGCGATTGCTGACATACAATGGTGGATAGTACGTTTCAAAAATTTAAGGAAGGTTTTGGTGGAATCACCGTCACTGATATTACAGACTGATGTAAGTGCACTGGGTTGGGGTGCAACAGATATGTCTTCTAGTTGTGGAGGCAGATGGAATGTGGATGAGACATCGCTTCCTCAATTAAGAGGGATTAATTATTTAGAGTTGTTGGGCACCTGGTATGGGCTCAAAGCTTATTGTTCTACAAGGAGGGATCTGCATGTGCAGGTCAGATTGACAACACCACAGCAGTGGCATATGTAAACCACATGTGTGGAGTTAAGTCACAGTCTTGTGATAGACTGGCTAACCAGATTTGGAGCTGGTGTATTGACCAAAATATCTGGCTTTCAGCACTTTATTTGCCAGGAAGAGGTCACGTCAGTTTAATGACAACATTGAATGGATGTTAAATCAGGATGTATTTAACCAAATGATTGATCAGTATGCATTGCCAGATATTGACTTGTTTGCATCTCGATTAAATCATCAGTTACCTAGATATGTTTCATGGTAAACAGATCCTGGGGCAGTAGCAGTGGATGCATTTTCGCTGCATTGGGGGAGGAATGTTTGTGTATGTATTTCCTCCATTCTGTCTCATCAGCGGATGTTTGCAAAAGATCAAGGAGGACTCCGCTTCAGGGGTATTGGTAGTGCCAGATTGGCCTACACGAGCATGGTTTCCCGTTGTATTACAAATGGCTAGGGAGCCTTACATGCTTATGCCCAAGAATAAAAATCTACTGGTAAATCCAGTCACTGGGGATCAACATCCTTTATATGATCGTATTGATCTGTTAATTTGCAGATTTTAAGGAGGCCATACCTGGGGAGAGGACTGTCTCATCGGACGGTGGATGTTCTCACGTCGGCCTGCAGGGATAGTACACAGCAGCAATATATCACCTATATAAGGAAGTGGGAGCAATTCTGCCTACAGCAGGATATTGTATATCACACTGCAGGGATCACGGATGTATTGGAGTTTGTCAACTCTTTATTTTGACCAAAAAATTAAGTTACAGTGTGATTAATTCAATCAGAAGTGTTCTGTCTTCCTATTTACCTATGAATGCAGAATTGCATACAGTAGGGACACATCCGTTAGTTTCACGATTCATGAAGGGAGTTTTTCAATTTTAATCCTCCTAAACCCAGGTACGCCGGTATTTGGAATGTGAGTGAGGTTTTTATGGTTCTTCGCCAGTGGGCTCCGGTTACAAACCTATCAGTAGCCAAATTATCTATGAAGGTGGTCATGCTCATGGCGTTGGTTTCAGCTCAACGTGTACAAATGTTGCAAAAGCTACGGCTAGATAGAATGCATGTGTCGGCTGATGCCATTATATCTTATGTCTATGATTTGCTTAAACATAATAGAAGAGGCATGACAGGATGTAAGATTGTGTTTTCAGCATACCCCGCAGATGATCGCTTCTGTGTAATCTCACATTTATCTCGTTACATTGAGATTACTAAACCTCTGAGAGGAACAGAGTTGGCTTTGTTTATTAGTCACAAAAAAACACACAGTAAGGTGTCGGTGCAAACGATTTCAAGGTGGCTAAAGTGGGTCCTGGCAAGTGCTGGAATTGATACTGATAAATTCAAATCTCATTCCACCAGGGCGGCATCAACTTCCGCGGCAAGGGCGATGGACTTGCCAATAGACCATGTCCTCGCAGCCGCAGGATGGTCCTGTGAGCTAACTTTTCAGAGGTTTTATCACAAGCCAATTTCAAGGCTCGGGGTGTTTGCTGATTCTGGTGTCAGTACTGTTACACTTTTCCCCTGAGTTAGAGGGGTTTGTTATGATTTGTTTGTAAATAAACTGTTATTTCATTTAACAAATGTATTACTGATGCATGATTGATTGTTAACGACTTTTGAGTCAATCCAGGCAGTGTGAACGTCGGATTTGAGTCTGCGGCGTGAATTCACAGTGCTTTGAAGTCTTCACGTAGTCACTCACGTGACTCCGAAGTAAAATAGTAAGATTAAACGAGAACTTACCAGTTTGAAGTTTGATCTTTTATTTTATGAGGAGTCGAGTTGAGGGACTACGTGCCCTCCGCTCCCACCCACATAGATCTCATCTGGTAGTTCTAGTTTTATCATCTTACCGTTATACTTCGGTCATTGTTAGCTGTGAATTCATTCCGCTGCTTTGAAGATTGACGCACCAATGGCTGTACGGGCTTCTATACAAGTAGTCCCTCAACTCGACTCCTCATAAAATAAAGATCAAACTTCAAACTGGTAAGTTCTCGTTTAATCTTACTATCAATGAGAACTATAATTATATCTAGTTGGACAGTGCTAAGAAAATGGGAAGATCAGATTGGATAAAATAATACCAAAGGGTTTAAAGCACCAATTGAGACAATGACATTTAACATTTTTTAATATATTTTTTAATTTTTAATTTTATTTTATTTTATTTATTAGAAGTAATGTACAGTATAGTGATATAAGCCGAAAAAAACATAATACATTTCCTGTTCCACTTATTATTTTAAACTTTAAGAAGAAGAAGACTAGAGAAAGTTAGATAAGATAGTCAGTGCATGAGAGAGTGATCAGGAAGAACCCGTAGAAGCGTAAAACACAAGAAAGAATAAAAAAGAAAACCAAAGGAAAAGAAAGAGAAAAATAGAAGACAGAAAATATAAAAAAGTAAAATAAGATAAAAGGGATGTACCTACTTCGTATCTTTGCACACCCCTCACCTGGTCCTGAAATCATTTATTTTCAAAGTTGCGTTGCACCCTATGCTTGTAATAAGTAGATAAATGGAAACTACATCTTTTGGAAATGGTCTGATTTGCCTGCTAGGAGGAATCTCATATCTTCGAGGTGTAACATTTCGGACATATTTGAAATCCACATTTTTATCGTTGGTGTGGGAGCATTTTTCCAGAATTTAAGTATACGTTTTTTTGCCATTATTAAGCCATAATTAAGGAAGCTCTTTTGGGATGAAGTCAGCTCAAAGCTGACTTCCATCGTTCCAAAAATAATCAATTCTGCATTCGGTTTCAGTTTTACTTTGAATAATTTTGTAAACATTTCAAAGATTTAATTCCATAATTTTTGGATTTTTATGCAAAAAACAAAGGAATGTGCTATGGTTGCTTCTTGGGATAGACATTTATCACAAAATGGGAAGACATTTGGAAAAAAAATACTTATTTTAGTTTATGAAGAATATTGTCTGTGTAAGGTTTTAAATTGAATTAGAATATGTCTTACATTGATCGAGCATTTGTGCACATATAGCAAGTGTTTATCCCAACTCTCTTTCGAGATTTTTATAGCTAGTTCTTGTTCCCAATCTCTTCTAATTCTATCGAATGATGGTGTTTCTATATTTAGGATAATATTATACAAATATGATATTAAATTAGTTGAGTCCTTTATATTCATTGCTTCGTCTAATAAGCCTGGAGACACATTTTGATATTCTTGAGTATATATTTTCAAATAATCACGAATATGAAAATATTTAAAATATTGATTACTTCTCAGCTTGTATTTAAGTTATAGTTGTTGGAATGATAAGTCATTTCCATTTTCATACATGTCTCCAAACGTTTTAATTCCTATTCTTTCCCAATATGTAAATGATTTATCAATACTGGAAGGTTTAAATGACGGATTATTAACTACAGGGGTGAGAAGGGATAAATTTCATAATTTAAGGGTTAATTTTATTTGTTTCTAAATTCTAATAGTACTATGAATAATTGGATTTTTACTGTATATTGTATTATTCAGTTTTATTGGTGAGAGAAGGATTGCTCCTATATTAAAAGGGGTGCAATCCTCTCTCTCCATTATTATCCAATCCACCCGCTGGGCAGAGTTGTCCAACAGGTGAATCACATTTTTGACATTTGCTGCCCAATTATAATACAAAAAATTAGGGAGTGTTATCCACCAAATTCTTTAGGTTTGCACAAATGTCTTCTTTGAATTCTATGAGATTTATAGTCCCATATAAAATTTGTGATATCAGAATCCAGTTTTTTTTTTAAACTTTGCAGGTAAGTATTAATTGGAATAGATATAAAATTTGTGGTAAAAAGATCATTTTTATAGCATTTATTCGTCCTATTAAAGACATCGGAAGAGTTTTCCAAAATTTAATCAGGGCGTTTAATTTGTTAAGTAGGGGCATATAGTTTGCATTAAATAAAGATTTATATTTTCTGGTAATTTCAATTCCCAAATATTTAAATTTTTCTGTAGCAATTTTAAAAGGGAATTTTAGCAGATGTGTTGAGTCTTGAGGTTTTATCGTCATAATTTCACTTTTATTCCAATTTAATCTATATCCTGAAAAGGATCCAAATTCCTCTATTAGATTTAATATATTTGGTATACTGATTTGTGATTTTGTGATGTACAGTAATACATCATCTGCGTATAATGATATTTTGTTATTTGAGCACTTTGTATCATAACCATGGATATTCGGATGTGTTCTAATGCTTTCAGCTAGAGGTTGTATTACAAGAGCAAATAGCAGAGGTGATAGTGAGCATCCCTGTCTATTGCGTCTGGATAATTGACATTTCGGAGACAACATGTTATAAGTTAATATTCTAGCAGTGGGCCTGTCATATAGTAGTTTTACCCTTGAGATAAAATTCTCTCCCATTTGAAATTTTTGCAATACTTTAACAAGGTAGTCCCATATCACTTGATCAAATGCTTTTTCTGCATCCAATGAAATAATTGATAAGTCTTGTTCTTCAGTTTTATGTGAGTGCATTATATTAAACAGACGTCTCAGATTATTGCATGAGTATCTCTTGGGTATAAACCCCGTTTGATCCGCATTTATTAATTTACTAACATATTTACTTAATCTTCTAGCTAATGTTTTCGCTAGTATTTTTTGATCTGTATTTAACAGTGCAATGGCTCTGTATGAACCAGAGTCTTCTAAATCTTTATCTTTTTTAGATATAAGTGTAATCGTTGATTTCGCTAATGTTTCTGGTAATATTTGTTCTTTGAAAGCATATGTATACATTTTATGTAAACGTGGTGAAATTACCTCATAAAATCTTTTATAAAATTCATTACTAAACCCATCTGGTCCTGGTGTTTTTCCATTCTTCAATGAGTTTATTGTTTCTTCTATTTCCTTAATTGAGATCTGTGCTCCTAATTCCTCTTGTTCAATCAGGTTAAGTTTTGGGAGCTTACAGTTATCCAAGAACTCCATAACTTTAGTACTATCTGCTGACGTTTTAGATGTGTATAAATTTTGATAAAATTGAGCAAATCTTTTATTAATATCATTAAGTAATGTTAATAATTCACCTTTATCCGATTTAATCTTTAAAATCGTATTATCTTTTTCCCGTTTTTTCAGTTGATGTGCCAAATGTTTATGTGGTTTTTCACCGAATTCAAAGTTTTCCTGTTTTGTAATTTGAAATAATCTTATAACTTTTGCTGATAATATTTTATTTTATTTAAATTTCAATATTGTTATTTTGTTATGTTTATCTATAGTTGGCTCTTTAGCATTATCTAGATCCAGTTGTATAATTTGTTCTTCTAACTGCATTTGTTCATTCTTATTCTTTTTATTTTGAAAAGCTTGATATGAAATTATATATCCTCTGAAAAATGCTTTAAAAGATTCCCATAGTAAAGCGGTTGAAATATCTGGGGTGTCATTGGTCTCAAAAAAAAGTTCCAACTGTCCTTTTAAATACATACCACCTTGTGGAGCATTTAGAATGACGGGGAGTGGTCAGAAATGATGCTGTTATGATATTTTGGGTTCATTGTGTAGGGAATTAATTTTGTGTCCACTAAAAAAGTCAATACGTGAATACGTTTTGTGTACCGTTGAATAAAA
Organism: Okamejei kenojei; assembly: GCA_035221665.1. NCBI lineage: Eukaryota > Metazoa > Chordata > Chondrichthyes > Rajiformes > Rajidae > Okamejei > Okamejei kenojei. Next base: position 2,098,526 of record CM069163.1, on the reverse strand, counting down.
TATTTTAAAATTTAACAGTAAGGTGACTAATTAGAGGATGGCATTAGAAACATTATCTAGAATTTAACATGGACAGTAATCTAATTACTTCAAGACAAGGGGATTTGATATCTTTGTGTGACCAGTTCCATGTTTCGTTTGTCTACAGACCTTCTAACGTAGCTAAACACAAAGATAGACACAACATGTTGGAGTAACCTTTCCGGACACCAAGTGGAGGTCGGTGTTGCCTTCCGGTCATGAGGGGGGTTCCGGTGGGGGTCCCTCTACGTAGGGATTCTCCCCCTCTACATCGGGGACCTGGGGTGGAGGGTATTGCACCGAGGAGTTCCGTGCAACCTGTTTCTCTTGTGGTTCACAGACTCGCCAGCTGCCTGCCACTTTTACGGGCTGGACAAGCCTGTGCACCACGTGTATGTGGAGTGTGTGAGGCTGCAGCCACTGTTCCACTATCTAAAGGGGCTGCTCCTTGCCTTCTGGCTGCACTTCACACCCACCATTCTCATCTTTGGACACCCTGTGCGTAGCGGAGAGGGTAGGACTGAAGATGTCCTGGTTGAGTTGCTCCTGGGCCTGGCCACGCTGGCCATCCGTGGGCCATGCGCCAGGCGGAAGAGGGCTCTGCCCGAGCTGGCTGCCTGCCCCTTTTCCGAGGGTACGTTCATGCCCGGGTGGTGTTAGAGAGGGACTACGCGCTGTCCACGGGCACCCTGGGGGTTTTCCAAGACCGCTGGGCACTGCAAGGGGGCTGAGTGTATCCTGGACAAGGAGTGTAACATAGTTGTACAGTAGTATGTTTGCTTTCTCTTGTATTATGGTGGTGTTTCTGTTTTGTTTTATTGTGTTGTAAATACTATTTTAATAATTGAATAAATATTTTTGATTACAAAATAAATGTTGGAGTAACTCAGCGGGTCAGACAGCATCTCTTGAGAAAAGGAATGGGTGACGTTTAGGTCGAGACACTTCTTCAGACCTGAAATGTCACCTATTCCTTTTCTCCAGGGATGCTTTTTCAGACTGAGAGTCAGGGGAAAGGGAAACGAGAGATATAAACGGTGATATGGAGAGATATAGAAAAAAGAATCAAAGATATGCAGAAAATAAGGATAATAAAGGAAACAGGCCATTGTTAGCTGTGAGCTAGGTGAAAACGAGTTATAGACAATGAGACTCAACAAGATGACTTTGAAGCTGGTACGACGGGTGGCGGAGGGATTGAGTGGGGGATTGCAGGGATTACTTGAGGTTTGAGAAATCAATGTTCATACTGCTGGGGTGTAAGCTACCCAAGTGAAATATGAGATGCTGCTCCTCCAATTTGCGCTGACAGTGGAGGAGGCCCAGGACAGAAAGGTCAGTGTGAGAATGGGAAGGGGAATTAAAGTGTAAGTCGGAACTGCAGATGCTGTTTAAACTGAAGACAGGCACAAAAATCTGGAGTAACTCAGTGGGACAGGCAGCATCTCTGGAGAGAAGGAACGGATGATGGTTCGGGCCAAGACCCTTCTTCAGACTGGTTAAGAATAAGGGAAACAAGAGATATAGACTGTGTTGTGGAGAGATAAAGAACAATGAATAAAAGATATGCAAAAAAGTAACGATGATAAAGGAAACAGGCCATTGTTAGCTGTTTGTTGGGTGAAAACGAGAAGCTGGTGCGACTTGGTGGGGGAGGGATAGAGAGAGAGGGAATGCCGGGGCTACCTGAATTGAGTTAAATCAATATTCATACAACTGAAAGGACAGTCGGGGGTCCCTGGACAGTCGAGGGAGGAGCTGTAGCGACAGGTATTGCATCTTCTGCAGTTGCAGGGAAAGGTACCTGGATGGGTGTGGTTTGGTTGGAAACGGATGAGTTAACCAGGGTGTTGCGGAGGGAACGGTCTCTGCGGAAGATGGAAAAGGGTGGAGATGGGAAAATGTGGCACGAGGTGGGAATCCCGTTGGAGGTGAACCTTTTCTAAATTGTAACAATTAATTGTTGACAGCCATGAAAACAAATGATGGGCAAGACGACAGTACTGTGGTCTCGGGGTATGTTCACATTAAGCCCACTCGCTCCCACTGCCACTACACCCACACTCACAATCTGAGTACAAAAAACAAGATGGCGGCGCTCATGTTTGCAGCAGCTTTGCACTCCCCGGTTATTTTTATTTTCGGCGTCTTTCGGCGAAAAGCCGCTGCATACATAGCGTGAATGCCGGCTCGTGAAAACTAAGCCCAGTGTGAGAAACATAAAGACTTGGCCTGAGGACGCTGCCGCTCAACTTCAGGATTGCATTGAGCGCACCCAGTGGGATCTTTTTGCAAATCAGGACATAACAGACTACACATCCACAGTCATGTTCTACATACAGAACTGCATCAATAACGTCACTATTGACAGAGAGGTTAGGTGTTATCCAAATAGCAAACCATGGATGACCAGTGATGTCAGAAAGCTGCTGAGGGAACGCAACTCAGTATTTGCATCTGGCAATGATGAACTGTACAGCACTGCCAGATCCAAACTAAAGAGAGCCATCAAAAAGGCAAAGGCAGCCGATGGAAGAAGACTAAAGGGACACTTTAATGAGAGGGACCCCCGGCGTGTTTGGCAGGGTATTCAGCAACTTATCAACTACAAGGGCAACAGAGGGTTAACCACCAGCAGCAGTAGTAACTTGCTGGCTGAGGAGCTTAACCACTTTTTTGCCCGTTTTGAGCTGAGTAAGGCGGAGCCTGCGCCTGCAGCTGCATCCAGCACTGACAACCTGGCACTCACTGTGAGCACAGAGGATGTCAGGAGAGTACTCCGCAGCGTTAACCCCAGGAAGGCTGCTGGCCCTGATGGCATCCCAGGGAGAGTACTGCGGGATTGTGCAGACCAGCTGGCGGAGGTATTCGGCGACATCTTTAACCTCTCTCTGTCAACATGCACTGTCCCTAAATGCTTCAAGACTGCCACCATTGTGCCTGTTCCCAAAAAACCATCTATCACCAGCTTGAACGACTACAGACCTGTTGCTCTCACTTCAACTGTGATGAAGTGCTTTGAGATGCTGGTCCTGGCCCACATTAAATCCTCACTCCCACCCACCCTGGACCAACATCAGTTTGCATTCAGAGTCGACAGAAGACGCCATCAACATAGCTCTACACTCTGCACTGACTCACCTGGAGTGCCCCGACTCGTATGTGAGGATGTTGTTTGTAGATTTTAGTTCTGCATTCATCATCCCCAGCAGAATGGTGGACAAACTGTTTGACCTGGGTGTAAATGCCAACACATGCAGATGGATCAAGGACTTCTTAACAGATCGCCACAGACTATCAGGATGGGGTCCAATCACTCCCCAGTCCTGACGCTCAGCACAGGAGCACCACAAGGCTGTGTGCTGAGTCCTATTCTCTACACAATATACACTCATGACTGCACACCGACACACAGCACAAACCGGATCATTAAGTTTGCAGATGACACAACTGTGGTCGGGCTGATAAATAACAACAACGAGTCTGCCGACAGAGATGAAGTCCAAAAACTGGCTATCTGGTGCACTAACAATAACCTGGTTCTCAACTCAACCAAAATAAAAGAACTGGTTATTATGGAAGTTATAAACAAGTTACTTATTTTTACTTTTGTATTCTTAATAAATACATGTATATCCTTGTATTAAACATAAACTAAAATGGTGTGTGTAACAGTATAAAATGGCTTCAGCTAAAACATAGCTGGGAGATTAAAAAGCAATAGTTTGGAATTTAAGGGTGGCGAGTGAAGGAGAGATACAAGGGGAAATGTAAAGTTTAATAAGATTGAGCCAAGGTCGAAATTTAATGAAGGTTAATATAAATAAGATTTGTGTGACTACAAGGTTGAATTGGATCGATGCCCTGCCATTGGCACTGAAGAGATGTTGCATGCTAAACTAACCGAATAACCCACATAACATCACATGAGATGCTTACTGGCCGACCCATGCCGGTGGCACAATGGAGAGGTCCCTACAAGGGACCGAGTTTGGAAGAGTTAGAGGTAGAATTTAAGAAGTATATGTAACAGTTAAATATGATATACAAGTCTATTTATGCACAGGCAAAGTAAAAGCAGGTGGAGGTGGACCAGGAGGAAGGACCCTTTAAACCTGGAGACAAGGTGTATGTATGAGCTTTCTGAACCACCCACCGCTGTTCAGGTAGAAGGTTGATCTACCTGGTACCATTTCAATCATTACATGAGGGATGTCCCGCAGGTACGACTCGATAATAGCCCTGAGGTAAGTGAACAGGAGGAAAAAGAAGTGAGGGAAGAGCAGAGTTCTAACAAGAACGTTGTTTGACGTCAGTGGTGGGCAAATTAATGGAAAGGATACTTAAAGATAATATATATAAGCATCTGGATAAACAGGGTCTGATTAGGAACAGTCAACATGGATTTGTGCCTGGAAGGTCATGTTTGACTAATCTTCTTGAATTTTTTGGAGAGGTTACTAGGGAAATTGATGAGGTGGTGGATGTTGTCTATATGGACTTCAGTAAGGCCTTTGACAAGGTTCCATATGGAAGGTTCGTTAAGAAAGTTTATTTGTTAGGTATTATTGGTGGAGTAGCAAGATGGATTGAACAGTGGCTGAATGGGAGACACCAGAGAGTAATGGTGGATGGCTGTTTGTCAGGTTGGAGGCAGGTGACTAGTGGGGTGCCTCAGGGATCTGTGTTGGGTCCACTGTCTTTTGTCAGATACATCAGTGATCTGGATGATGGTGTGGTAAATTGGATTAGACAGAGTTGACGTGGATAAGCTTTTTCCATTGAGAGTAGGGAAGATTCAAACAAGAGGACATGATTTGAGAATTAAGGGACAGAAGTTTAGGGGTCACATGAGGGGGAACGTCTTTACTCAGAGGGTGGTAGCTGTGTGGAATGAGCTTACAGTAAAAGCAGTGGAGGCAGGTTCGATTTTATCATTTAAAAATAAATTGGATAGGTATATGAACGGGAAAGGAATGGAGGGTTATGGTCTGAGTGTAGGAGTTAGGCACAGACTAGAAGGGCCGAGATAGCCTGTTTCCGTGCTGTAATTGTTATATGGTTAAGATATTGTGAGGTTTTTGGAGACATTAGTGACAATGAGACTGTTGTAAATAAGGTCAGAATGAGGGGGTGTATGTGTCTTGGGGAACAATGTTTCACCTTCATACGTAATAATACTAGCCCAGAGGGGTCTTTCACTAAGGCCATGGATAAGCTAAAAAACCAAAGGAGTGATATAAAATGGCTTCAGCTAAAACATAGCTGGGAGATTAAAAAGCAACAGTTTGGAATTTAAGGGTGGCGAGTAAAGGAGAGATACGAGGGGAAATGTAAAGTTTAATAAGATCGAGCCAAGGTCGGAATTTAATGGTGGCCAGATAGATTGATGAGAAAGGAGTACAGCACACAAGATAAAGCAGCAGAGATACGGCAAGAAACTGTAATAAAAAGCTGCTTGTTTCTGGGATTCAGAGAGCAATTAGAGAACGGACAGGTGGTGTCGTCTCTGAATGTTCCAAGCTGATATTTGCAAATAAAGGCTTTCGTCTTCTTGAAGAATTCTCTGTGTCTGTGTCATATTATCCAAATTTGAGTCTTAAAACCACGACATTATTGACTTCAGGAGGAGGAGAGAGGAACCTGCTCCTCTTTACATCAAAGGAGACATGGTGGAGAGAGTCACTGACTTTAAGTTCCTGGGCGCATACATCTCCCAGGACCTTACATGGACAGTGAACACCATCACCCTCGTATAGAAATCACAGCAGCGGCTATATTTCCTGAGGACTCTGCGGAGAGCAAACGTCTCACAGCAGCTGCTGCTGTCCTTCGATCGGTGCACCGTGGAAAGCATCCTCTCCTGTGGCATCCTGGCGTGGTTTGCCAGCTGCACTGTGGCTGGAAGGAAGGCACTTCAGAGGGTTATTAAATCAGCACAGAGCATCACAAATGCTCAACTACCCTCCCTGGAAGACATTTACAAGGCCCGATGTTTACGCCGGGCGACAAACATCACACAGGACTCATCCCACCCTGCCAACCACCTGTTCACTGCTGCCCTCTGGGAGACGATACGGGTCTTTGAAGGCCCGCACTTGCAGACTAACTAACAGTTTCTACCCACGTGCCATTAGAGAACTTAACTCAAACAGATAATACTACGGGCAACACTACACAATTCGGGGTGCATTAGAAACATCTGTCTGCTGGACTGTGCTATATGTGCATCATTTTAATTATTTACTTATTTCACGCATTGATCTTGCGGTAAATGTAAATGAGAGAGTAAATGATTGTTTGTGTTATTGTGTTTTGTTCTTTTTATTCTTTTTATCCTGTGTTGTTTATTGTTTACCATTGAAGGAGATGCACATGAATTTTTGTTGTAATGAGAAATAAACGTATTTGATTTGAGAAATATCTCTCGTGACTTTTTAGGGATATGCACACGTGTAAAACTCCAGAAGGAACTGTTAAAACAGACTGGAACAACAACACGCTTGTTTACTTTATACTTCTCACGGTGCCACAATGGCCACTCACTTGAATCACCAACAAACATCGTCCAATGTGCCTCATCCAGCATTTTTGTCTAGCACTGAATCAATTTGTGTCTACCTTCGGTGTAAACCAGCATCTGCAGTTCCTTCCTACACATAAAAACTTGATTACATTAAAAAAAAACTATACTTGAATATATACTATTAATTGTGTAGGAAGGGACTGCAGATGCTGGTTTAAACCAAAGATAGATGCAAAAAGCTGGAGTAACTCAGTGGGACTAGGCAGCATCTTTGCAGAAAAGGAATAGGTGACGTTTCGGGTCAAGACCCTTCTTACTTTTAATTGTGCATTCTGGATAATCTGGCCACACTACCTCTGACATTTCTGCAGAAGTCTCTGAAACAATTGCAACTCGTTTTTTGTTTGGACATCAACACGGAATAATAGATCTGGTCTGAGCTATTTCATACGGAATTTCTGTTAAATCCTTATGTCCGGATGTCATGGGCAAGTTTTTTCTACAGCAAACAAAAACAATTTTTGCAAACAGAAATTCTTCCAAAACAAATCCTCAAACTTGCTGTGTTGATACTAACAAAGTATGTATTGCACAAACATGTGTTGTACCCATATGGAGAATTATTAAACCGTCTGGTCAAACCACTCTGCTCTTACATTAGTGCAGGTGACTGTGACATCTACTGTAATCAGAGGCTTCAGAAATGAATGCAACTATATATAGTTTAGTTTAGTTTAGTTTAATTTAGTTTAGTTTAGAGATACAACCTTTGGTTCTCCGAGACCGCGCTGATCAATAATCACCAGTACACTAGTTACATCTGACATACTTGGGACAATTTACAGAAACCAATTAACCTACAAACCCGCACGTCTTTGGGATGTGGGAGGAAACCGGAGAACCTGGAGAAAACCCACGCAGTCACAGAGAGAACGTGCAAACTCCACACAGACAGCGCCCGTAGTCAGGATCGAACCTGACGCTGTGAGGCAGCAACTCTATCGCTGCGCCACCGTGCCGCCCCGCCTCTGGTTGGGAATTCTCACTATATTTTAGTAAAATCACAAATTCCAATCTCAATTCCCACTCACCACAGCTTTTCAGCCCCAGGGAAGAAAGTCAGACAGGCGATCCAAGGGGTGGAGAGAGATGGGAACTTCTTTCAACACTTCTTTCAGTGGCTTTAACAACAAGTACGAAATTAAAATCCTGAAATTGGACTCAGTTGCACTCAATTTTAATTTGTGCAAAGAATATCCAGAGGAAATACACAGAGAAGGCAGAGTTTACTGTTCATTCAGTGGGAAAATAGTTTTGATGGCAATGTTGCTGTTTTGAATAGCAATAATCAGCTTAAATTCCTCTCCTAACCACATAGACCAGTATAGCACAGTACAGACCGGTATGAATTCGCCATCTGGCCCACAATGTCTGCGCCAAACAAAATGCCAAGACTTATCTGCCTGCAAATAGTCCATATGCCTCCATTCCCTGCATATCCATGTGCCTATTCAGGGCTCAAAATTAACGGGTGCCCGGATGCCAATGGCAATGTACAGTCCTGCCGGGCAACCTAAAAGCCATGCCATTTTGCCCGGCTTGGCAAGCACCCGGGACACCTATCATTTAATTCTGAGGAGGTCCCCTCTCTATCTCTCTCTCTCTGTCACTCTCCGTCTCCGCCCGCCATCCGTGTCTGGCTCTCGGGTCTCGGGTCTCCGCTCGGCACGGCAGGCCGCCTTACACATGCGCACTGCCACGGCCTGCACCATCCTCCCCCTGCACATGCGCACAACCACGACCAGCACATCATCCGCTGCCCTGCACACGCGCACTGCCACGGCAACTGGTCAGCATCGGCCGCTTTCTCCTTCCCTTTGCATTGTGGGAGATCTGGCCGCCATTGCTGTCCGGTCGCAGCCTCACCACGACCGCTGAAAACCAACGCAGAATCACTCCCTGGAGCTGGAGTAACTCCCTGGAGTAACTCTTGCTTCTTGGTTTCCTGGTCGTCGAAAAATATTCCAAATGGAATTTAAACTGGTGGACCCACCACCACCAAACTCCAAACTCTGAAAAATAACAGCTTATTGTATTTTATCTGTTTATTTATTGTGTATATATATGGTCTATGGTATATAGACACACCGAACTTTTATCTCCTGTTCTGGATTATTTTTACATATTCTGTTGTGCTGCAGCAAGCAAGAATGTCATTGCCCTATCTGGGACACATGACAATAAAACTCTCTTGACTCTTGACTTGGACTTAAGCAAAAAAGGTTTCATGGGAAAAAAGAGCCACCTTAAATTTAGTTGCGTCTGGTTGGGTAACTATGGTAGGGTGAGGACTATTCCATGCTTTAATTGTGCGGGAGAACGCCATGGAGCAGCCAGCATCTCTGGATAGAAGCAATTGGGTGACGTTTCAGGTGTGGAGACCCTTCCTTAGATTTCCTCTGCTTTTAGTGTTTTTAGTTTAATTTAACGTTACAGCATGGAAACAGGCCCTTCAGCCCACCGAGTCCACGCCGACCACCGATCACCTGATCACTAGTTCTATCCCACACATTAGCGACGTAAGTCAAGAGTGTGTTATTCTCTCACGTCCCAGTTAGAACAATGGAATCCTTACTTGCAGCAGCACAACAGAATATGTAAAATAGTACTCTGTAAACAATGTTATAAACGAGAAAACAAAACTCCATACAGACAGCACCCATATTCAGGATCAATTCCGGGTCTCTGGCAATTTTAGGCAGCAAATTTATGCCCAATGTACTGCCCCATTGTCTTGAACTGAATTAAAACATACAGTGGCTGGAAAGGGACACATAGCGTCACTTAGAGATTTAAGGCTGAAAATGGATAGTTTTCTTTTTTAGTAACCAAAGTTATCAACGTATAATTGTTTGTGTGTTGGAAAATAAAATATAGTGGCACAGCTGGTGGACTTGCTGCCTCACACGCCAGAGATCTGAGTTCAATCCTGTTCTCGGGCACTGTCTGTGTTGAATTTGCACATTCTCCCTGCAAGCGTGTGGGTTTCCTCCCATATGCCAAAGACGCATTGCCTTTGTAGGTTAACTTGTCTCTGTAAAATTGCCACTAATGAGCAGGGAGTGGGTGAGGAAAGTGGGATATCAGAACTTGTGTGAATGGGTAGACAAAAATGCTGGAGAAACTCAGCAGGTGAGGCAGCATCTATGGTGCGAAGGAAATAGGCGATGTGATTGCAGGAGGATCGGGCCTGGGAACTTAATATTCAGGGTTATACATCCTATAGAAAGGACAGGCAGGTGGGCAGAGGAGGGGGTGTAGCTCTGCTGGTGAGGGACGGTATTCAGTCCCTTGCGAGGGAAGACATAGGGATTGACGAGGTAGAGTCACTGTGGATTGAGTTGAGGAATTGTAAAGGCAAGAAGACACTAATTGGTGTTATCTACAGACCCCCAAATAGTAGCCCGGATGTAGGGTGTAAGTTGCAACAGGAGTTAAAACTGGCATATAACAAAGGTAATAACACTGTGGTGATGGGGGATTTCAATATGCAGGTAGACTGGGAAAATCAGGTTGGTTCAGGACCCCAAGAAAGAGAATTTGTAGAATGCCTCCGAGATGGATTCTTAGAGCAGCTTGTAATGGAGCCGACCAGAGAAAAGGCAATTCTGGATTTAGTGTTGTCCAATGAACCAGATATGATAAGAGAACTTGAGGTAAAGGAACCGCTTGGAGGTAGTGATCATAATGTGGTTAGTTTTAATCTACAATTTGAGAAGAAGAAGGTTAAATCGGAAGTGACAGTGATGCAGTTGAACAAAGGGGACTATGAAGGCATGAGAGGGGAGCTGGCCAAGGTAGACTGGAAAGGGATCCGAGCAGGAATGACGGTGGAACAGCAATGGCAGGAATTTCTGGGCATGATCCGGAAGACGCAGGATCATTTCATTCCAAAAAGGAAGAAAGATTCTAAGGGGAGTAGGAGGCAACTGTGGCTGACAAGAAAAGTTAGTGATTGAATAAAACTAAAAGAAAAGATGTATAACACAGCTGGAAGCCAGAGGATTGGGAAACTTTCATAGGACAACAGAAGGAAACAAAACGGGCAATACGGGCTGAAAAGATGAAGTACGAAGGGAAGCTGGCCAGGAATATAAATAAGGACAGTAAAAGCTTCTTTAGATATGTTAAGGGAAAAAGAGTAGCAAAGTCAAATGTGGGTCCCTTGAAGGCAGACACGGGTGAAATTATTATGGGCAACAAGGAAATGGCAGAAGAGTTGAATAGGTACTTCGGATCTGTCTTCACTAGGGAAGACACAAACAATCTCCCAGATGTACTGGAGGACATTGGATCTAAGGGGGTAGAGGAACTGAAAGAAATTTTCATTAGGCGAGAAATAGTATTGGGTAGGCTGAAGGATGATAAATGCCCTGGGCCTGATGGTCTGCATCACAGGGTCCTCAGGGAGGTGGCTCTAGAAATAGTGGACGCATTGGCGATCATTTTTCAATGTTCAATAGATTCAGGATCAGTTCCTGTGGATTGGAGGATAGCTAATGTTATCCCACTTTTCAAGAAAGAAGCGAGAGAGAAAACGGGGAATTACAGAGCAGATAGCCTGGTGGTGGGAAAGATGCTGGAGTCCATTATTAAAGTGGTAATAATGGGGAATTTGGATAGCAGTAAAATGATTAGTTCAAGTCAACATGAATTTATGAAAGGGAAATCATGCTTGACTAATCTTCTGTAATTTTTTGAGGATGTGACAAGTAAAATGGATGAAGGGGTGCCAGTGGATGTAGTGTATCTAGACTTTCGGAAAGCCCTTGATAAGGTCCCGCACAGGAGACTGGTGACTAAAATTAGAGCACATGGTATTGGGGGTAGGGTGTTGGCATGGATAGAAAATTGGTTGGAAGACCGGAAGCAAAGAATAGGAGTGAACGGGTCCTTTTCAGAATGGCAGGCAGTGGCAAGTGGAGTGCCGCAAGGCTCGGTGTTGGGGCCGCAACCGTTTACCATATATATTAATGAATTGGAAGAGGGAATTAGGAGCAACACCAGCAAGTTTGCGGATGACACAAAGCTGGGTGGCAGTGTGAACTGTGAAGAGGATGTTAGGAGGTTGCAGGGTGACCTGGACAGGTTGAGTGAGTGGGCAGATGCGTGGCTGATGCAGTATAATATAGATAAATGTGAGGTTATCCACTTTGGCGGCAAAAACAAGGGGGCAGATTATTATCTCAATGGGGTTTGGTTAGGTAAGGGGGTGGTGCAGCGAGACCTGGGCGTCCTTGTACACTGGTCACTGAACGTTGGCGTGCAGGTACAGCAGGCAGTGAAGAAAGCTAATGGAATGTTGGCCTTCATAACAAGAGGATTTCAGTATAGGAGTAAAGAGGTTCTTCTGCGGTTGTATAGGGCTCTGGTGAGACCACATCTGGAGTACTGTATACTGTTTTGGTCTCCTAATTTGAGGAAGGACATCCTTGTGATTGAGGCAGTGCAGCGTAGGTTCACGAGATTGATCCCTGGGATGGAGGGACTGTCATATGAGGAAAGATTGAAAAGACTTGGCTTGCATTCACTAGAGTTTTGAAGGATGAGGGGGGATCTTATAGAAACATATAAAATTATAAAAGGACTGGACAAGCTAGATGCAGGAAAAATGTTCCCAATGTTGGGCGAGTCCAGAACCAGGGGCCACAGTCTTAATAAAGGGGAGGTCATTTAAGACTGAGGTGAGAAAAAACGTTTTCACCTAGAGAGTTGTGAATTTATGGAATTCCCTGCCACAGAGGGCAGTGGAGTGCAAGTCACTGGATGGCTTTACGAGAGAGTTAGCTAGAGCTCTAGGGGCTAGTGGAGTCAAGGGATATGGGGAGAAGGTAGGCACGGATTATTGATAGGGGACGATCAGCCATGATCACAATGAATGGCGGTGCTGACTCGAAGGACCGAATAAGCGGCAACTGCACCTATTTTCTATGTTTCGGGACGAGACCCTTCTTCAGACTGATGTGAGGGGCGGGGGGGGGGGGGGGGGGGGGGGGGGGGGATAATTAGGAAGAGGCAGAGACAGTGGGCTGAGGGGGACCTGGGAAACGTATCAGAAAGCAGAGACTACCTGAAATTGGAGGTCAATGTTCAGACAGCTGGGGTGTTAACTGCCCAAGCAAAATATGAGGTGCTGCTCCTCCAGTGGATCTCACTCTGGCCATGTAGGAGGCCCAGGACAGAAAAGTTGGATTTGGAATGGGATTGGGGAGTTGAGGTGCTGAGCCACCGGGAGATCAGATTGGTTATTGCGAACCGAGTGGAGGTGTTGGACAAAACGATCGCCAAGCCTACGCTTGGTCTCACCGATGTAGGGCAGCTGACACCGAGAGCAGCGGATACAATAGATGAGGTTGGAGGAGGTGCAGGTGAACCTCTGCGCACCTGGAAAAGCACTGCTTAGGGTCCTTGAATGGAATCAGGTGGGAGGTAAAGCGAAAAGTGTGGCATTTCCTGCAGTTGCAAGGGAAAGTGCCAGGAGAGGGAGTGGTTTGGGTGTGAAGGGACAAATTGACCAGGGAGTTACGGAGGGAGCGGTCTCTCTGCAGGAAGCCGACAGGGGAGAGATGGGAAGATGTGGCCAGTGGTGGGTTCGGACGTTGGTAGAAAAGCTAGGAGAAAAAATTCAGCGGGTGAGGCAGCATCTATGGAGCGAAGGAATGGCGACGTTTGGGTCGAGACCTTTCTTCAGGGTTGATGTGGGGAGGGGTGGGGGGCAGGGGGGGGGGGGGGGGGGGGGGGGCGCGGGGGCGGGGGGGGGGGGGGGGTGGAGGGGCGGGGGAGGGGGGGTGGGGGGGGGGGAGGGGGGGGTTGGGGGGGGGGGGGGGGGGGGGGGGGGGGGGGGGGCGGGGGGGGGGGGGGGGGGGGGGCGGGGGGGGGGGGGGGTCGGGGGGGGGGGGGGTGCGGGGGGGGGGGATAGGGGGGGGGGGGGCGGGGGGGGGGGGGGAGGGGTCGGGTTGCGGAGCGTAAGGGGTGGGGGGGGGGGGGGGGGGGAGCGGGGGTGGGGGGGGTGGGGGGGGGGGGGAGGGGGGGGGGGGGACGCGGGG